>CAWUFW010013610.1:277500-282500 GCA_963921515.1 Calotriton arnoldi | reverse complement strand
GGGGTAGTGTTTTAGGGTTTAGGGTAGTGCAGTGGTGTTTGTGTAGTGTAGGGGGTCATGCTGGGGGTAGATTTAGGGTTTAGGGTAGTGCAGTGGTGTTTGGGTAGTGTAGGGAGTCGTGCTGGGGGAGTGTTTTAGGGTTTAGGGTAGTGCAGTGGTGTTTGGGTAGTGTAGGGGGTCGTGCTGGGGGTAGTGTTTTAGGGTTTAGGGTATTGGAGTGGTGTTTGGGTAGTGTAGGGGGTCGTGATGGGGGTAGTGATTTAGGGTAGTGCAGTGGTGTTTGGGTAGTGTAGGGGGTACTGCTGGGGGTAGTGTTTTAGGGTTTAGGGTAGTGCAGTGGGTTTGGGTAGTGTAGGGGGTACTGCTGGGGGTAGTGTTTTAGGGTTTAGGGTAGAGCAGTGGTGTTTGGGTAGTGTAGGGGTTCGTGCTGGGGGTAGTTTTTTTAGGGTTTAGGGTAGTGCAGTGGTGTTTGTGTAGTGTAGGGGGTAGTGTTTAGGGTTTAGGGTAGTGCAGTGGTGTTTGGGTAGTGTAGGGGGTACTGCTGGGGGTAGTGTTTTAGGGTTTAGGGTAGTGCAGTGGTCTTTGGGTAGGTTAGGGAGTCGTGCGGGGGTAGTGTTTTAGGGTTCAGGGTAGTGCAGTGGTCTTTGGGTAGTGTAGAGGTTCGTGCGGGGGGTAGTGTTTTAGGGATTAGGGTAGTGCATTGGTGTTTGGGTAGTGTAGGGGGTCATGCGGGGGGTAGTTCACACAATGCCTATGCACACGCTACAATATTCATTTGATGGTTCAAGTGAGTACACATATGAAAAAGCAAAAAAAAACTTTTATGTGTTATTTATTCGAACATCAAACACAAAGTCCAGCCAACACGTGTTTCGTCCAAAGGGGAAGTGACCCTGGACTTCTTCAGGGCTGTTATGACAAGAGAAAAAGCTGAGACCTAGAAGCCGGTGATAATTCCAACCCGGCCGGTCATGCGAGATGTTATTGGAATCTTTATACGTGAGACCAGGTTATTCTAAAAGCCGGTTAAAAATCCAGACCGGTAGGTCAATTGACACGCTCCAATACTTGTTATGAGGTATTGGCACCAAATCTTAAAGCGAGTACGCTACAGTCCTGATTCAAAAGGCTCCCGGGAGCGCGTAGAGACCGGATATATGCGGGGGTAGTGTTTTAGGGTTTAGGGCAGTGCAGTGGTGTTTGGGTGGTGTAGGGGGTTGTGCTGGGGGGAGTGTTTTAGGGTTTAGGGCAGTGCAGTGGTGTTCGGGTAGTGTAGGGGTCGTGCTGGGGGAGTGTTTTAGGGTTTAGGGCAGTGCAGTGGTGTTTGGGTAGTGTAGGGGTCGTGCTGGGGGAGTGTTTGAGGGTTTAGGGCAGTGCAGTCGTGTTCGGGTAGTGTAGGGGGTCGTGCTGGGGGAGTATTTTAGGGTTTAGGGTAGTGCAGTGGTGTTCGGGTAGTGTAGGGGGTCGTGCTGGGGGTAGTGTTCTAGGGTTTAGGGCAGTGCAGTGGTGTTCGAGCAGTAAAGGGGGTCGTGCTGGGGGTGGTGTTTCAGAGTTTAGGGCAGTGCAGTGGTGTTCGGGCAGTGTAGGTGGCGGTGCAGGGGTGGTGTTTCAGGGTTTAGGGCAGTACAGTGGTGTTCGGGCAGTGTAGGGGGTGGTGCAGGGGTGGTGTTACAGGGTTTAGGGCAGTGCAGTGGTGTTCGGGCAGTGTAGGGGTCGTGCAGGGGTGGTGTTTCAGGGTTTAGGGCAGTGCAGTGGTGTTCGGGCAGTGTAGGGGTCCTGCTGGGGCTGGTGTTTCAGGGTTTAGGGCAGTACAGTGGTGTTCGGGCAGTGTAGGGGGTCGTGCTGGGGCTGGTGTTTCAGGGTTTAGGGCAGTGCAGTGGTGTTCGGGCAGTTTAGGGGGTTGTGCTGGGGCTGGTGTTTCAGGGTTTAGGGCAGTGCAGTGGTGTTCGGGCAGTGTAGGTGGTGATGCTGGGGCTGGTGTTTCAGGGTTTAGGGCAGTGCAGTGGTGTTCGGGCAGTGTAGGGGTCATGCTGGGGCTGGTGTTTCAAGGTTTAGGGCAGTGCAGTGGTGTTCGGGCAGTGTAGGGGGTCTTGCTGGGGCTGGTGTTTCAGAGTCTAGGGCAGTGCAGTGGTGTTTGGGCAGTGTAGGGGGTCTTGCTGGGGCTGGTGTTTCAGGGTTTAGGGCAGTGCAGTGGTGTTCGGGCAGTGTAGGGGGTCGTGCTGGGGGTGGTGTTTAAGGGTTTAACGCAGTGCAGTGGTGTTCGGGCAGTGTAGGGGGTCGTGCTGGGGCTAGTGTTTCAGGGTTTAGGGCAGTGCAGTGGTGTTCGGGCAGTGTAGGGGGTCTTGCTGGGGGTGGTGTTTCAGGGTTTACGGCAGTGGTGTTCAGGCAGTGTAGGGGGTCTTGCTGGGGGTGATGTTTCAGGGTTTAGGGCAGTGCAGTGGTGTTCGGGCAGTGTAGGGGGTCGTGCTGGGGGTGGTGTTTCAGGGTTTATGGCAGTGCAGTGGTGTTCGGGCAGTGTAGGGGGTGGTGCCGGGGGTGGTGTTTCAGGGTTTAGGGCAGTGCAGTGGTGTTTGGGCAGTGTAGGGGTCATGCTGGGGGTGGTGTTTCAGGGTTTAGGGCAGTGCAGTGGTGTTCGGGCAGTGTAGGGTGTCGTGCTGAGGGGTGGTGTTTCAAGGTTTAGGGCAGTGCAGTGGTGTTTGGGCAGTGTAGGGGGTCGTGCAGGGGTGGTGTTTCAGGGTTTAGGGCAGTGCAGTGGTGTTCGGCCAGTGTAGGTGGCCTTGCTGGGGGTGGTGTTTCAGGGTTTAGTGCAGTGGTGTTCGGGCAATGTAGGGGGTCGTGCTGGGGTGGTGTTTCAGGGTTTAGAGCAGTGCAGTGGTGTTCCGGCAGTGTAGGGGGTCGTGCAGGGGGTGGTGTTTCAGGGTTTAGGGCAGTGCAGTGGTGTTTGGGCAGTGTAGGGGGTCGTGCTGGGGGTGGTGTTTCAGGGTTTAGGGCAGGGCAGTGGTGTTCGGGCAGTGTAGGGTGTCGTGCTGAGGGGTGGTGTTTCAGGGTTTAGGGCAGTGCAGTGGTGTTCGGGCAGTGTAGGGGGTCGTGCAGGGGGTGGTGTTTCAAGGTTTAGTGCAGTGGTGTTTGGGCAGTGTAGGGGTCGTGCAGGGGGTGGTGTTTCAGGGTTTAGGGCAGTGCAGTGGTGTTCGGCCAGTGTAGGTGGTCTTGCTGGGGGTGGTGTTTCAGGGTTTAGTGCAGTGGTGTTCGGGCAGTGTAGGGGGTCTTGCTGGGGGTGGTGTTTCAGGGTTTAGGGCACTGCAGTGGTGTTCGGGCAGTGTAGGGGGTCTTGCTGGGGCTGGTGCTTCAGGGTTTAGGGCAGTGCAGTGGTGTTCGGGCAGTGTATGGTGTCATGCTGGGGCTGGTGTTTCAGGGTTTAGGGCAGTGCAGTGGTGTTCGGGCAGTGTAGGGGGTCGTGCTGGGGCTGGTGTTTCAGGGTTTAGGGCAGTGCAGTGGTTTTCGGGCAGTGTAGGCGGTCGTGCTGGGGCTGGTGTTTCAGGGTTTAGGGCAGTGCAGTGGTGTTCAGGCAGTGTACGGGGTTGTGCTGGGGCTGGTGTTTCAGGGTTTAGGGCAGTGCAGTGGTGCTCGGGCAGTGTAGGGGTCGTGCTGGGGGTGGTGTTTCAGGGTTTAGGGCAGTGCAGTGGTGTTCGGGCAGTGTAGGGGGTTGTGCTGGGGCTGGTGTTTCAGGGTTTAGGGCAGTGCAATGGTGTTCGGGCAGTGTAGGGGGTCGTGCTGGGGGTGGTGTTTCAGGGTTTTGGGCAGAGCAGTGGTGTTCGGGCAGTGTAGGGGTTGTGCTGGGGTGGTGTTTCAGGGTTTAGGGCAGTGCAGTGGTGTTCGGGCAGTGTAGGGGGTCTTGCTGGGGTTGGTGTTTCAGGGTTTAGGGCAGTGGTGTTCGGGCAGTGTAGGGGGTCTTGCTGTGGGTGATGTTTCAGGGTTTAGGGCAGTGCAGTGGTGTTCGGGCAGTGTAGGGGGTCTTGCTGGGGGTAGTGTTTCAGGGTTTAGGGTAGTGCAGTGGTGTTCGTGCAGTGTAGGGGGTCGTGCTGGGGTGGTGTTTCAGGGTTTAGGGCAGTGCAGTAGTGTTTGGGCAGTGTAGGGGGTCGTGCAGGGGTGGTGTTTCAGGGTTTAGGGCAGTGCAGTGGTGTTCAGGGAGTGTAGGGGGTCGTGCTGGGGGTGGTGTTTCAGGGTTTAGGGCAGTGCCGTGGTGTTTGGGCAGTGTAGGGGGTCGTGCAGGGGGTGGTGTTTCAGGGTTTAGGGCAGTGCAGTGGTGTTCGGGCAGTGTAGGGGGTCGTGCTGGGGCTGGTGTTTCAGGGTTTAGGGCAGTGCAGTGGTGTTCGGGCAGTGTAGGGGGTCTTGCTGGGGGTGGTGTTTCAGGGTTTAGGGCAGTGGTGTTCGGGCAGTGTAGGGGTCTTGCTGGGGTGATGTTTCAGGGTTTAGGGCAGTGCAGTGGTGTTCGGGCAGTGTAGGGGGTCTTGCTGGGGGTAGTGTTTCAGGGTTTAGGGCAGTGCAGTGGTGTTCGTGCAGGGTAGGGGGTCGTGCTGGGGATGGTGTTTTAGGGTTTAGGGTAGTGCAGTGGTGCTTGTGTAGTGTAGGGGTCGTGCTGGGGGTAGTGTTTTAGGGTTTAGGGTAGTGCAGTGGTGTTTGTGTAGTGTAGGGGTCATGTTTTAGGGTAGTGCAGTGGTGTTTGGGTAGTGTAGGGGTCGTGCTGGGGGTAGTGTTTTAGGATTTAGGTTAGTGCAGTCGTGTTTGGGTAGTGTAGGGGTCGTGCTGGGGGTAGTGTTTTAGGGTTTAGGGTAGTGCAGTGGTGTTTGTGTAGTGTAGGGGTTGTGCTGGGGTAGTGTTTTAGGGTTTAGGGTAGTGCAGTGGTGCTTGTGTAGTGTAGGGGGTCGTGCTGGGGGTAGTGTTTTAGGGTTTAGGGTAGTGCAGTGGTGTTTGTGTAGTGTAGGGGTCATGTTTTAGGGTAG
>CAWUFW010013610.1:265000-272500 GCA_963921515.1 Calotriton arnoldi | reverse complement strand
GGGCATGTTTTTCTCCCAGCTATGCGTGTTTGCACGTTGGCTGGTGGGAGAGACATGTCCTCGGCCAGATTCACGGGGAGTTGTTTGCCAACAATGTTGTCAAATGGTGGCGATTCATAGACGACGTATGTATAATCTGGCGCGGATCTAGAGAATCGGCACAGAATTTTGTTAATGTTATTAATGTTAACAACTTGAATCTAGAATTTACGGCCACTATAAGCAATAAAAAGGTAGAATTCCTGGATGTTGAAATTTATATTGAAGACAACATTATCCAAACCAAACTTCATAGAAAGGCAACATCTGGGAATTCGATACTACATGCTAGTAGCTCCCATCCCAGACACCTCATTAAAAGCATCCCATATGGGGAGTTTTTAAGAATTAAAAGAATATGCAGCAATAATACAGACCTTACACAATGCTTAGCTGACTCTGTACAAAGGTTTCAAGCTCGTGGTTATGATATGAGGGATCTGCAAACAGCTTTAACTAAAGTACATAATATAGGGAGTGATACTGTCCTGCCAAATGGAACTGACAATGTAACAACAGGGAGAGTAAGTAAACCACTCAGGGAGAATAGTGTGGTACGTTTGATAACTACTTATAGTTGTCATGAAAAACAAGTCAGAAAAATTATGAATAAAAACTGGCCTATACTGAAGACTGATATTACTCTCGCTCCATTGTTAGACGAAAGGCCAGCAATCACTTTTAGAAGGGCACCCTCTATGAGGGATGCTCTTGTTAAAACTTGTCCGGAAGTGTGCAACATGAGACATTGGCTTTCTGCTAGGACAGGATTTTATAAATGCAGCTCCTGTAGGGCTTGTAGGTTCGGGATAAATAAACAGGAGTACTTGGATGCTTTCTCACATACCCCTAATAAAATTAATGGGCTTTTTACTTGCAAAACAGATCATGCGGTATACGTGCTGGAATGTACATGTCATCTCCAGTACGTGGGCAGCACCAAGCTTCAGGTTTTTAACCGTATTTTACAACACCTACGTGCGATAGTTAATTCAGATGCCAAGTTATCCGGTTGCTCGCCATTTTAAACTTGTTCATCAGAATAATTTAAATGATCTTTGTTACTTTGTAATCGATGCAGTCCCCAGGTCACTAAGAGGGGGTAACATGGAAAGAAAGTTGCGACAGCTGGAGAGTCAATATATTTTACTACTTGATACCAAGATGCCAAATGGCCTGAATACTGGAGAGGACCTCTATAATTTTTTATAACATTGTTTACAATACTGCTATTCATGAATGAATTTTTATCAAATATGTATTAGCTAAAATGAGATCCCTTATTGAAAGATCTACAGTTATTCATTTATTTATTTGTTGTTTTCTATTGCTGCTATATATATGAAATGAGGTTCTATTACTTATACATCTTTTTAGCTTGACTGGTTTTTAGGTGGACTTTGGCCTTATTTTATACCGAGTTTTAGCTGGTTTTACTGGTTTTACTGGTTTTACTGGTTTTGATTCGGTGTCTGTGAGGTGTTTGGTCTGGCGATTATTGGTTAAGCCATGGAGGTGTATTAATGATTATGGTTTTATTGGGGTGAAATGAAATGTTTTGGAATAAGATGTCTTAACTTTGGTTTTTTGTTTTAGAGAAATGCGTAGTTGCACAGTTGCAGTTTGCACATTTAAGTGAGAGGTTAATAATTGCTTTTGAACTTAATGAAGTCAATGTAAATTAAGGTCTCTGGTACCAGGCATAATACATTGATGTCTATATTTATTTGTACATTGCATTAGCACTTTACATTTATGATATTGAGGTCTTGAGCTTATGTCCAGCCTTCCAATTACATTTTAGTATAATTTTAATTAAATGATTCAACTATGACTTAATAGTTGGCTCGTTTTCACTTTTTATCACTATCATAGTTTTTTAGCACTATTTGCACTTTTTTGGGGCATTAAAATTGCACTATGCACTTTAGTTGAATAACAGATGTGAGCCAACTTTGATCGTCATGTTTAAATTTAATTTTGGTTACATGTAACAACCATATCAGTGGGCACTGGCCCTACAGTGTGTACAAAGAGTAATTGCGTAGTTACCCATTTATGGTAGTGGAATAAGGATATGTATTTACTATTTATATTGAAAGCGTCAATTATTTGTATTTTATAAATTGATAAACTATTGCTTTGATGTTTGTAGCCAGTTGAGTAAGTTGATCAAGATGAGAACTGAAAGTCTGTTGTTTAGCTCTATGAAAGGTATGGGAGGGACTGCCCCCATGGTGCTAGTGTGTATAAAAACGTGATTTGGTCCTGACATGTCATGTGATCAAGACCGGGGAAACTCGGTCGAAACGCGTCATGCTGCTGACAATTCACAAATAAAGCACGATATTCAATTTATCTGGTGGTCCGTACCTGATTTCTCGCTCAAGGAGGATGTTTCATCAGGATTGTGGTTCTTGATATATGTATGTATGTATATATATATATATGTATGTATGTATATATATATATATATATCCTCTCGTACTGCTTCCAAATGCTTTCACCAGTCCTGGAAACGGAAAGCAGACACGGACCACGTTTCTGTGCAGAAAATTTTTATTCTTAGTCGGCCATGACGCGTTTCGGTCCCTCCTGGACCTTGATCACATGACAACGCTCATTACCATTTTCTCCCCTTTTAAAGTGACAGTGATTAGTGCAAAGTTCCGGTGATTTCACCATGGACATGGAAGACATACTGCGGTTTTAAGGTATTACAATTTTGATACATTTCCATTTTTTCTATATTTCTCCCTCTCCTCCACAATTAATATACTTGTTTTGTGTATTTCCAATATCATATTACATTGTCGAACATTGCCTTTTAATCGTGGGTGGGAATAGAGATAACCATAAATAAGCATATAATAAATACCATAGCAACTTATTTTCATACATTATAATATATGTTAATAAATAAAGGCTAAAATTTATTTTTAATCAATTCATAATTAAAATTGTTTTAGTCAGTCCTATGTAAATAAACGGAATGTAAAGATATTTTTTATAATCAAAAAACCCCATAAAAACCATTTTTATCATATTTGCTTAAATGCAATTTGTATTATTATGATTAATGTTTCAACTTAGTATTGTCTGTGATTTTCCTCATCCTGTCCTGTGCTATCTACTAACTATCATTAAAAGAATGTTTATATAAAAATAAAGTGTAAAGTGCCTGTGCATGATGTGTTCCGCTTCCTCAACAATGCGGATATGGACCTTAAAAGTGACCTTATAAAAAGTTAATATAACCCTAAATGTGCAAATAGCAAATAATTAAAAAACCATTATTTTTCTGGTTAAGGTCAGGTGGCAGCCTCAGTATCTTTTTATTTATACTTTCCATTGATATTGGATATCCTCCCTTTTATTCCCCTTATATATGTAGGTCGCAGCTCCAATGACTAATAGTATTGATGTTCATAGGATCAAATCCCTCCTAAAATCATGAGCTAAAAAAGATTTGATTTAAAAATGATGTAGCTTTAGAATCTTAAAAATCCCCCTTACTGACTTATAAAAGGGATTCCTATATACATGTGTAGAGATCTTCTGTAGTGTTAAGGCCTCCCGGGAATTTACTGTCGAGATTTAGAATATATCTAGTTTCTAGTTTTCGCAGTATTCCTTCTCTATCTCCTCCTCTTCTGTTTTTTGGTACCGAGTCTATGAGGTAATATAGGAGATATTTGGGGTCATTATTGTGGGTTTCCTGGAAGTGCCTAGCCACAGGGTAGGTTGGATCTTGATTTGTTATTGCCCTTAGATGTTGTAAAATTCTTTTATTTGCAGGGAGTTTTGTACTCCCTACATATCTTAGATTGCATGGGCATTCTAAGATATATATGGCGTAATCTGTTTTACAATGCAGAGCACGTGTGATCTCTACCTCCTTATCACTGAATGGGGTTTTATATGTTTTTTTGTTTATGCCATGCTTGCAAGCCTTACAGTTTGAACATTTTGTGAACCCCTTTCGTTGCGGTCGAAACGCGTCATGCTGCTGACAATTCACAAATAAAGCACGATATTCAATTTATCTGGTGGTCCGTACCTGATTTCTCGCTCAAGGAGGATGTTTCATCAGGATTGTGGTTCT
This sequence comes from Calotriton arnoldi, assembly GCA_963921515.1. Classification (NCBI taxonomy): domain Eukaryota; kingdom Metazoa; phylum Chordata; class Amphibia; order Caudata; family Salamandridae; genus Calotriton; species Calotriton arnoldi. The sequence goes on along the minus strand of CAWUFW010013610.1, from coordinate 268,356 downwards.
TGATATATGTATGTATGTATATATATATATATGTATGTATGTATATATATATATATATATATGTATGTATGTATATATATATTCACTGAAAAAACCATAGGTTTCAGGGACGTTATAGTTACAAATTAGCATTTAAAAACCTTTGAAATTCACTGAAAAACCATAGGTTTTAGGGACAGTTATAGTTAGTTGGACATTGCACTCGTACAAAACCCGTGAAATTCCCCCGTTATAGTTAGTCCAGCTAACTATAACTCGCGCCCCGCAATGCACTGCTGATGACGTCACATATTACATCACTCATGACATGGTCAGTGACATCACTGATGACATCACTGATGACATCTCAAATGACATCACTGATGACATCACTGATGACATCATCCAGTGACTGTGTGTTTCTGTAAAGTTTAAATATTTTTAATATATATAGGAAAAGACGTATTGAAGAATGAGTGGGTGTGTAAGTGTCTGTATGGATGATTTAGTAGGTGCGTGACTGACTGTATAAGTGAGTGATTTAACGTATCTTACTGAATGCATGGGTTAGTGACTAAACTGGGTGAATGTCTGTATCCGTCTGTCTGTTGCTGTGTAAGTGGCTGCATGTGTTTGTGAATAGCTACATGAGTGTCTATATGAGTTATTGAATGCTTGTCTGAGTATCTGTATGGGTGCCTGAGTGTTTGTGTGGGAGGGGTGTGTGCGACTCTGTGCATAGATGTGTGAGTGGGTGATTCACTGGGTGGATGGTTTCAAGAGTGCATCTGTGATAGACTGTATGGGTGGGTAAGTGTGTGTAAGAGTGTGTTAGTGAGTGAATGTATGTCCCAGTGGTACATGTGTGAGTAACTACATATGTGAAAGGCAGTATATATGTGTGTTGGAGTATATAAATAGCTATAAGCGAGAGTGAGTGACTGTGATAGTGGCTGTATGGATGAGTGTGTGCTTGTATCAGTGATTGTATAAGAGTGTAAGAATGTGCTAGTATTTGTATGAGTAAGTGAGCTGGTGTGTGTATAACTGTATAGGTGAGTAAATGGTAGTGTGTTTAATTATTTGCATGACTGACTAGGTGTGTGAGTACCTCTATGGATGAGTGGCGGTGTTTGAGTGTCTATAAAGGAGTATGAGTGCATATGATAGTCCTGTACTGAGTGACCGTAAGTATGAGTGACTGTACGGGTGAGTGAGTGGATGTGTGCGTAGACCTAAGAATCAGTGAGTGGGTATGTAGTTATTGGTGTTGGAGTGTCTATGGTTTTGCGAATGGCAGTCTGTAATTTAGAGTGGGTGTATCAAAGGTTATATTAGGGTGTGAGGAGGTGCATGAGATTATCACGTGGATGATGTCATCAGTGATGTCATCAGTGATGTCACTGACCATGTCATGAGTGATGTAATATGTGACGTCATCAGCAGTGCATTGCGGGGCGCGAGTTATAGTTAGCTGGACTAACTATAACGGGGGAATTTCACGGGTTTTGTACGAGTGCAATGTCCAACTAACTATAACTGTCCCTAAAACCTATGGTTTTTTCAGTGAATTTCAAAGGTTTTTTAAATGCTAATTTGTAACTATAACGTCCCTGAAACCTATGGTTTTTTCAGTGAATTTCAAAGGTTTTTTAAATGCTAATTTGTAACTATAACATGTCTGAAACCTACGGTTTTTTCAGTGAATTTCAAAGGTTTTGTAAATGACAATTTTTAAATGTATTAATTGTTATATACATTTTTTTCATACTGATTTACTACATTTTTAGAAACAATTTTTTTTACATATTTTATTTTTTAAATTACATTGTAATTACATTATACATTACATTACAAAAAATACTTTCTCAGAATGAATTACTTTAGTTTAAATACTTTGCACATAGGCAATAGACTTTTAAGTACAGTAGTTACAGTTGTTGCAATGGGCAACACATTTTCAAACACAATGCAACATTCAGCTCAATGTGAATTTCTAGTTAAATGCAATTACTTACTTTATGGATTACTTTTCTAACCACAGGACTGGATCCTAGATTCAGTCCTGGGACATCTCCTGTAAACAGTTGAGTAAAAGCGTTTTGGTTACAGTAGTGATTTTTAAGGAATATTATTGTACTTTAAAAGTTGACACTTAGAAACTTTTTCTCATAGAATCACCAATGTTATCCTATGGAAGGAAATTCACTTAGAAGGTAAAAACTGTTATCGTTACTTTTTCTTACTCAGTGTTGGATCCTGGATCCAGCACTGGTGCATCTCCTGTAAACAGTTGAAAGAATGCGTTTAAGTCATACAGGCGATTTTTTAGGAATATTTGTAGTTTGTGAAAATCGACACTTTGAAACTTTTCTGCTGAAAACCAGACAATGGATTCCTATGGAAGAAAATATAAGTTACTGGTAAGTACGGTTAGAATTACTTTTCAGGGTCAGTGCTGGGCTAAAAGATGCAGCGCTGGGTTCTCTCCTGATAACAGGTGAGTAAATTGGAATTCGTACTTTGGTTGATTTTAGAGGAATATTATGAAGTTCCAAAACTCCACACTTAGAAGAATTTCCAAGTGAAACCAGTCAATGTTAGCCTATGAAGGAAATTCAAGTTACCGGTAAGTACGGTTAAAATTACTTTTCAGGACCAGTACTGGGCTGAAAGATGCAGCACTGAGGTCTCTCCTGATAACAGGTGAGTAAATCAGAATTCGGATTTCGGCTGATTTTAGAGGAATATTTGTATGTTTCAAAAATCAACACTTAGAAACTTTTTCAGCAAAAAGCAGGCAATGATATCCTATGGAAGGAAATTCAAGTTACTGGTAAGTACGGTTAAAATTACTTTTCAGGATCAGTACTGGGCTGAAAGATGCAGCACTGAGGTCTCTCCTGATAACAGGTGAGTAAATCGGAATTCGTATTTCGGCTGATTTTAGAGGAATATTTTAAAGTTCCAAAACTCCACACTTAGAAGAATTTCCAAGTGAAACCAGTCAATGTTAGCCTATGGAAGGAAATTCAAGTTACTGGTAAGTACGGTTAAAATTACTTTTCAGGACCAGTACTGGGCTGAAAGATACAGCACTGAGGTCTCTCCTTATAACAGGTGAGTAAATCGGAATTCGTATTTCAGCTGATTTTAGAGGAATATTTGTATGTTTCAAAAATCAACACTTAGAAACTTTTTCAGCAAAAAGCAGGCAATGATATCCTATGGAAGGAAATTCAAGTTACTGGTAAGTACGGTTAAAATTACTTTTCAGGACCAGTACTGGGCTGAAAGATGCAGCACTGAGGTCTCTCCTTATAACAGGTGAGTAAATCGGAATTCGTATTTCGGATGATTTTAGAAGAATATTTGCA
>CAWUFW010013610.1:0-260000 GCA_963921515.1 Calotriton arnoldi | reverse complement strand
ATAGGTGTGGATGAGGTTAAGGAATGACAGCTGGGTCTTGCAGGCAGTTCAAGGCTATTTGATGGAGTCGAGAGTGTTGAATTTTTCAGAGAAAGAGAAACACCTGGAAGAATCAAAGGTGAAGTCAATGTTTGGAAAATTGGCAGTAGATTAGGTGGACGAGAGAAAGAAAGGGTTTGTAAGTATTATTTTCTTGATGGAAAAGGACAGAGGTAGGATACCTGCTTTAAATTTGAGGCATAAATTGTTTTGTGTTCTTTTGTCGTTTCAAGATGTTAAGAAACATTTTGCAGGCAGGAGTTGGTTAGCGAAGCTGGAATTAAAAGATGCCTCTTTCACAGTCCCCGTAGTTGAAGAGAATTGATGTTATCTTAAGTTTTGCTGGGCAAGTCTACTTTACTACTTGTAGAGTTTTTCTTTTGGACTAGTGTCAAGTATTCATGTTTCAACAAGGTATTGCTGCCAGTAGCAAGTTGCCTTTGGGAAAGGTGGGTTTGATTGATTATGTATCTAGATGATTTCCTGTTCTTGGGTCAAGATCGGGAAGTGTTAGTGGGAGGCCAAGATTGCCTGTGAGAGGTCATGGTGTGGTTAAGAACTGGAATGGTTCAAGAAGATCTGCACTCCTGCAATGTAGAGGTTTGCATTTGGAGCGCATTCCTGTTACCAATTAAAATCCTATCTCCAGGCCTTTACTTGTTATTTGGTAAAACCTAATGGGCATATCCTAACCCTGCCATATAGAAGTCCTGGTTTACTACAAGAGCAAGGGTTGTACTTCATATTGATTAGTAGCAATTTAATAATTCTGACCACAGATTGCCCTATGATTGAGCTGCATTAAATAGTCTTCTAATGATATTTTGATGAGAATTTACCCACAGGTGCTAAATAAATGGAGGATGTCCTCCCTACAAGCTAACTGATATCAATTCAAACAAACTACTCGAATGAGACAGCAAGCCCTTGACGTTTCTTACCCAATGAGGCATATAGCAGAATTTTATTGACCCACACATAAGCACTCCCATGGAGGTCAGAGCAGGACTCCCCATTCTCTCATACAAACAGATCCCAACCCATTCCTCATTTGGGCGAAGTATCGTCTCCTTTTCATGAACTCTTAGAGCTTTGCTAAAGAAAAGACTCCACAAACTTCCAATACAAACACACTGCAGGAAGCGATTACATCCTAACAGAGACACAGCTGTGGAGCACAATTTAATCTCATGTGCCTAACATGATATATATATTAACGTTTTATCTTCCGTACTATATGCAAGTTTTACATTTTTGTATCTTATGAAATCATTGCAATTTTATCGGATCAAGCGCTGTTTTATTATTTTTTTATGTGTTTTATTATGCTGCTGTTTGCTAAGATTTTTATCAATCAAGCAATAAAGATTACTTACTTACTTACTTAATCTCAGTTCTTGTAAGTGCATATGAGTATTTTTTCTGTTTATTGGAGATCTCTGACTGAGAAAAAGAAGCTAACTGACAACGCTGACACCACTACGTCAGAGTCTGCATTTTTTTGCACATTAATTAAGAGGTAGGTAGTGTGGCGCCCATTCTGCAGTCTTGGCACCAACGGCGATTGGCATTCAGGCAGAGTCTAATGAACAACCCTCAGACAGTGTGCCACCTGAGGCAGCCAGCCCCAAAGAAACATCCTTAGCCACATTCTCGCAGGCAAGTTTTATTTTTTACATCATCAATAAAACTAACCTCATTTAAAAAATATCTTAATGGTGCCTTAACGCAATTGCAAAATTATCTGACATGTATTCCGAAGTGTCACAAGGATGTCAACATTAGAATTTCCTCTATGGACTGTCAAATGGGGAGAGAGAGAGAAGTTTGTTTGAAATGTGCATCAGCAATATATGCTCTGTCAGACCTAAAGAACACGTTCATGATTGCAGAGCTGGTGAACAGGTATAAAAGAGGGGGCGGAAGAAATGATTGCTATAAATTTTGGACTAAACTATTTTCTAATTCGTTTGCGGACTTGACCTTATATTTAAGTCAAAATCTGAAACGCGTATCAGTTCCCATTTTAACGGCAGAAGTGCAAACCTTTTCTTAAACAATCTGCTAAACCTTTCCTGACAGGAGCAGCTTTTCAGTCTGCCTGACTGAACATGCAATTTCAGTGTGGAAACCCTCTTTTTTAGTTCGATCAGTTTTCGCAAGAGCCAGTAACGATCGCAGATCAAAACAATGCCAGTTTATTGAACCTTTTATGTGCGTTGCACTTGGGCAAGAATCTGCAAACCGAAAGTGTTTAAGAAATAACAGTTTTTCACCTCCTCCAAACAGCAAAAGAAGCACTAGAGCGTCTACACAATCCTTTAATCAGGAAGTTGGTCACTGTTTTGAGATTGACTGGACTGAGCTTCGGGTCGGTGTGAAGTCATGAGTTTGTTTAGCCTATTTCAAGATAGACAGGGCGTGGATCTGTTATGCATGATTTGTCTCACTGCCATAGTTCGGTCATCAGAATCTCCTCTCTCTCTCTCTCTTTCTCTCTCTCTCACATATATATATATATATATATATATATATATATATATATATATATATATATATATATATATATATATATATATATATATATATATATACCTACTGGCGGTTGCCAGTAGGTAGTTATAGTTAGGACCACGTTTCTATAGGAAAAGTGTTTTTGATTTGCTTATAACTTTGGCGTCGTTTGACGAATGTTTACGAAATTTTCCCCAAAACTTCTCTTTCAGATCAGCTCCTATGTTGCATGTTTGGGGGTGATTCGTCAAGGGGGGGCTGAGAAAAAAGGGGGGTGTCAAAACGTGTTTACTCCATGCAATATCCGTAGGAAACTTTAGACAAGGCTACAGGTCAAACTGCTGAACGGAATTACGTCAAATTTGGCAGGGAGAAAGGTCTTGGTCCAGAAAGCATGCTTTTGTTTAAATGGGGTAAGTCCGTTCAGTAGTTTTAGAGAAATATCAAAATTTACAGATATCGATATTTGAGAATTCTGACATCTGATTGGCTGAGGCGTTGCGAGCACGAGCGTGCGGCTCATTGGCTGCGAACTGTTGAAACTAGGAAGTGTTGGCAGCCATTTTGTGACTGAGTTGAAAGGCGTAGGGGGAAAAATAAGAGAATAATTGTATAAGAGGGTATAGTAGGAACACTGTGGTCTTAGTTTAAGCAGTCTGTTCGGTGGAGAGGCAGGGAGTTTGAATGTTGCGTAGGCCGTGGAAATCACGTCTGCAGAACAACGGTGCGTGGTATTGCGGCAAGGTTGCGTAGGCTCTGGAAATCCCATCGGGAACACAATGCGCCGTATTGCGGCAAGCAGTGTGTAGGGTGCACACACAGGTAGTGTGAATGTTGCGTAGGCTGTGGAAATCACGTCCGCAAAACAACGATGCGCGGTATTGCGGCAATGTTCAGTAGGCTGTGGAAATGATATTGGGAAAATAACAATGCGCCGTATTGCAGCCTTCCTTTACCTTCCTTTAATATAATGTGCAGTAATGTTTACTTATAATGCGGTGTTCACTTTTATAACGGACAGTGAAGAAAATTAACGTTTAATAGGCTGAGGTGTTCCAACAGCGAGCTCAATGTTCATTGGCTGCGAACCATTAAAAGTAAAAGTGTTGCCAGCCATTCCCTCCCCCTGCGCGGAGTAGCAAGGACATCTGATTGGCTCACATGTTCCAAGCAGGACCTTCCAGAGGTTAATGTTCATTGGCTGCGAACCATTGAAAGTAGAAGTGTTGCCAGCCATTTCCTCCCCGTCCGTGGAGTAGCAGGGACATCTGATTGGGTGACGTGTTCCAAGCAGGACGTTCCCAAGCTTAATGTTCATTGGTGTAAACCATTGAAAGTAAAAGTGTTGCCAGCCATTCCCTCCCCCTCCGCGGAGCATCAGGGACATCTGATTGGGTAATGTGTTCCAAGCAGGACTTTCCCAAGCTTAATGTTCATTGGCTGTGAAGCATTAAAAGTAGAAGTGTTGGCAGCGATTCCCTCCCCCTGTGCGGAACACCATGGACATTTTATTGGCTAAAGTGTTCCGAGTACAAGTTTGCTCTTTATTGGCTGGGAACGTTTCACTGTTGTGAAGCGTTTTGTGACGCACTTCAATGGAGTACGTGAAAACAAAGTAGTAGCGGGGAGGGTAGGAACACTATTAACTCTGTAAAGTGGTCACAAGGTGGTGAACAGGGATTGTGAAGGTAAAAATTGTTTTTTATATATTTTAAGGGCCATTTATATAATTGGCGTGGGGTGTACAAATCACGGCGGGAAAATAGAGTGTGTTGTGGTCTTCTTTTTATTAAGTTTGCGGGTTGGATACTTCCCAGTAGCAGTATTTACTTAGAATGTGGTGTTTACTTTTCTGATGGGGAGGTGTGGTTGCGCAGCAAAAATTTCAGACTAGGTTTGAAACAGTTTTTATTAAGCAATTACAAATAAACTTTCTTCGAAAACTGAAGCTGTATATATCAAAGAGGTGACAAATAAAAATGCAATTCATAAAATATCCCTTAAGCGTGGCCACACCCTCCCTTTTTTTCTGCTATAATTTGTAAAAGTGTTGCCCCATATTCTTGATAATATAAGAGGGCATAAGTTACTTTTAGATAAAGTAGAAAAGAAGTTCTACAAGAAACACTCCCGCACTACATCATCTCAGGTCACAAGAACAATAACAAGTAAAAACTGTTAAACACAAATGACTTTATATTACATAGAAATGTACGCTTCATCATTTCTTACAATTTCTATTCTGTAGAACTCTGGAAAGTTCAGTCGTAGTGCTTAGAGGTCGCTCACTGCTCCGCTAATAGATCACGTACTCCTTTAAGAACATATAGGATAGTAGTAATATATACACTACTATTCATATATATTCTATAGGGAGAACAAGAATAGGAACCACAACAGAGAAAAACAGAAATACCAAAAAATCATTCAAAAATGTAGGGTTTATCAAAGGCATTCAGTAAGAAAGTGTCTATGTAAACAATCTTTTTTAAACTGCAATTTTAAAAAATATTCCCACTGTAAAAATATCTTATCAAGTAAGTTATAAAGGTCAGTTAGCTGTATTTCAGATGGTTTACTCCTGGCGGCGACAAATCTCCAATTCTTGTTGTGTGAAAATATGACACTCTACTACAATATACAGAGTGACACTGATTGCACACAAAAAGAAAAGGAAAATAAAGTCATGAACACAAAACAAGATCAATAACGAAATACTTTCCAGCAGTGAATATGTTCAGAGCTTCTTTATCCGGGACTTCAAAATCTTTCAACTTCGCGCTGACGGGTCATAATCTCCTCTGAGATCATAATGCTTGCCAAGACCTGCACCTGCACTTTAAACCTGGTCCCTGCTTGCCGGTCCCAGCGGGAGGAGTCACGAGCGCAGGAGCGCTACAAGGGCCGCGGGAGAACCGGTGTAGCGGGAGCCCTGCTTGCCAAGACCTGCACCTGCACTTTAAACCTGGTCCCTGCTTGCCGGTCCCAGCGGGAGGAGTCACGAGCGCAGGAGCGCTACAAGGGCCGCGGGAGAACCGGTGTAGCGGGAGCCCTGCTTGCCAAGACCTGCACCTGCACTTTAAACCTGGTCCCTGCTTGCCGGTCCCAGCGGGAGGAGTCACGAGCGCAGGAGCGCTACAAGGGCCGCGGGAGAACCCGCTACGCGGGACGCGTGTGCGGGCGCTGACAGGGTGAAGACTGGGCCAAGACGGGCCCGTCTGAGCCCGTCCGAGGCCGAAGGAGGCCGGGCTGGGCATACTCTCTGGCCCCTATATCGGCGAGTGCATTGGATTTTGAGGATTACAACTACCAAGCCGCTGGGTTGAGAGGTACAGTCATGTATATATTAACAATCTATAACGGAAATTGATCGAAGGGGTGACATTGTTCTGTACGTCTTTGACAGTGGGATATTACGATATTACGTTGCTCTCAAACTCGTCAAATAATAGATTTAATTGACTACCTAGAGACCATTTAAGAGAGCTGGACTTAATTGCTTGATAATAAGGTACTGTCAACATGGGGAAAAGAAAAACTTTAACCAGTCAGCTCCTACCCCGAAAAGGTCCTTGGTGGCGCACAACAAACGCTATTGACATATTTGACTGGGGCTATGGGAGCGATAGAGAAGCAAATATCTTCGGTTGAAGAGTCACTAGAAGTAACCACACAACGTATTAATGAAGGGAGTAAAGTGCCGAGTGAAGTTACAATTGGAGAGATAAATATAGGGGTGGCAAGTGGCGGTGTTCTTGAAAATGTTCTTGAAAATGGTTGTGTTCAAGATACGATTGATCGAATAACAGATAGCGATCAGGACTCATTTAGTCAGCCCCCACAAAAGCGGACAAAGATGCCACCGCATATAGATAAGAGTATTGAGGTTATAGGATTCGAGAGTCATAATACATCAGCTATTGTGACCAGTTCTAATACAGTAAATATCTCAAAAACGTTAAACTCACAAAAAAAGCGGCAGGGGGAAAAGAACGGCCATAAAAGCCCCCCGGAAAGACTTTTGGTTGAGAAAAATAGTAAAGTAAATTCTAAGGAAGCTGATATTAGAAATCTATCTACCCTTGTACGGAAATTAGACCTGTTTCTAAGAGACTCACTCAAAAAGATTGAGGGAAGAGTTAACATGATAGAGCAGACGATAACAGGTCTCCTAGACAGAATAGATTCAAATAAACATCCATTTAACAAACAGGAAGAAAAGGTAGATGGTAAGGCTGTTTTAGGAGGGAGCCGTATGACGCAAGATGAAAATGATCAGCTTCATCAAGCCGAAGAAGGGGTAATATCTAATACGAGCAATAGCCACCAAGGGGACTATCCTTTGCCTACGTCTACCCGCTCAATTAATGTAAACCAAACTGACCACCAGTGGAGTGCTATACAAAAAAAGGGTAATAGGGAAGTCAATAGGGCAGCTATAACGAAAAATTACACCTCTAACCTGACTTCCTCCTCCCAACAAAGGGAAATCTTGCATATAAAAGGCACACCAATTGAGCCTCCATACCTAGATCTACCACCTGCGTGTACCCCATATACGATAATACTTGCTAACACACCAAAGATAAGAACTGAGGAAATCGAGTCTTGGGAAACCCTAAGAAATAAAGCTCTTCACTGGTTAGGTACAAAGGTTGGCCTAACTGAGCAACTCTTTATGGAGTTTAAAATGGCCAGGAGGGTAAAATGGGTAGGAAAGGATCGAAAGACCCTGTCCGGCGACTGTGTGGTACTAACGTTCAAAACCCCTGACCTAGTTAAAAAGATCTTATGGAAGGGAGGAAATGTGCCGTTATCCATGGCTGACATTAATATCCTGCCCTTAGGTTATTTTTATAAACCTCTAAATGTGATGGAGAGGAGAGGTACAGATTGGGTAAATGAACCAAGAAACGAGTATGTACATAATATTCCGGTGAGAAATCGCTTTGCACCGCTGTCCTCTTTAGAGGAGATAGATTGACTGATTGACCCCCTATAGATACCACCACTACCCTCCTCCCCTACAACATTCAAGAGCTAGATAGGTTAAGTGCGACAAACAACAGTCCTGCCATACTTGAACAAGATTCCTCTGCTACCCTTTTCCCCCAGAATATTCGAGATTTAGAAAGAATCAATGCGATCGCTTATAGAGCTGCCCCACTCGAAGGAGGAAGTCTGCATAACCAGAGTGAAGTATATAGATTAAATTATACAAACAACATGGAAGTTTTGGAACCTATGTTAAGTGTAGAACAGGATAGGCTGTTGCTCCCTAACTCCTCCATAACTTCACATATTGATAATCAAATTCACCCAAGAGAAAATAAAAGCAGTACTACTATACTCTATTGGAACGTAGCTGGTCTACGCTCCAAAATGGAAAATCCATTCTGGTTCAAGTTTGTGAGTAAATTTGATATCCTTTGCTTACAAGAAACATGGTCTCTGAAAGAAATACACTTAGAAGGATATAAGACCTTTAACACAGTAGCTCTACCATCAGCAAGTGGGAGACCAAAGGGAGGCCTGTGTATATATATATCAAATTTGTTAAAGGTAAATAAAATATTGTTTACTGTTTCAGAACCTAACTACCAAATAGTGAGTATAAATATAGACAAGCGAGACTCTGTAGTTTTGATTAACTTTTATAATAATGCCCAGAAGGAACATTTAATAGATATTTTAAAGCAGCTTAGAAGTGCTATGCAGAACATCCAGAATGATAATAGGGAGAATGTAATACTTGTTTGGGGGTGATTTTAATACCGCTTTGTGTCCACACAGCGATGATGTAGTATGTGGTCTAATAGACGAAAAAGATTGTAACCTTCCGCATTTTATACATAGTGCACATGGCGATGTCTTAAACGAGATTCTGTTTTTATGGATATGGGGTTTGCAAATGTGTTGAGTTCGCCCCGATCCCATTTACTCAGACTTTTCATGGGAGAGGGTTGAGCACGATTATTGATTTTATAACAATCCCAAATAGATTCGTGTCCAGGCTTTTAAGTTTTAAAACGCATAAGAACGCTCTAAGTGATCATTTTCCCCTAAGCTTGGATCTATTGGTTTCTACAAAAATACAGGGGGTACATTCAAGGGGAATACAACCGATACAGGATTTGGTAATAAATAAATTAAATGGCTACTCTCTAAAGTGGGCACAGGTAGAACCACTTGTAACTACCAAAGTAGTGGTAGAGAATAGTCTGGAGCAAATTCTGAGCTGTCTTGATGAGAGCATACCGTGTGAAGAAATATTGAGGTCATATGTTCAGATAACAGAAACAATTAGGAACACACTAAAACGTGAAATAAAAAAGGGGAAAAAGAAGACAAATGGGTGGTTTGATAACAATTGCACAGTAGCCTATACTAGTTTAAAGCATGCACTACATAAAAAGGAAAGGGATGGAGTGGAAATTAGGTGGTGTAGGAAGGTATATAACCAAGCAATGAAAACACGAAAAAGTGAAGTAAAAAGGAATATCTGGGCTGATCTACACAAGTCGAGTATAGAAAGGGATAGCACCGCCTTTTGGCGTGTGGTCAATTCTCCGTTCTTGAGACCCGAAGAGACTCCAACATTAGAAATTGCAATTGATGAAGGACAGTGGGTAGACCATTTCTCCAAAATGTATACCAAGATAAAGGAGGATAATGACGTAACTGTGTGTTCTGTTCCTACTAGTCCTTTAGCACAAGATTTTCCAATTGATCTAGACTTCACCTTAGAAGAGGTGCAATATGCTTTGAAAGCCAGTAAAGGTGGAAAGGCCCGGGCCCAGACGGGGTACCCGTAGATATATTTAAACAAAATGTAGAACTATGGGGCCCCTTAATAAAACAAGTTCTTGCAGCCTCATGTAAAGTTGGTCTTTTGGGAACTTGGTCTGAGTCACTAATGGTACCAATTTTTAAAAAGGAGATAGACAGAACCCAACATGTTATCGTCCGATTTCTCTGCTTGACTCGGTGGGAAAAGTGGCAGGCCGTATTATATTAAATCGCCTACAGCAGTGGGCCGAAGATAACAGCATAATATCGGACCTACAATTTGGCTTTAGGGAAGGCCTAGGAACAATAGAACAGGGCCTTAATTTAACAATATTAATGGGAAAATACACTAAAGTGAAAAAAGGAAAATTGTACCTAGCATTCGTAGACCTCTCCACAGCATTTGACTGTGTATGCCATAATAAATTGTGGAAGATCCTCGAATTAATGGGGGTTGACCTCCCCTTAATCCAAATCATAAGAGAACTGTATTCGAATGCAAGAGCTAGGGTAAGGTATGGACCAAATGGGGAATACACAGAATCATTTCCTGTGGAGAGGGGGGTTAGACAGGGGTGCGTCTTGGCACCCTTCTTGTTTACATTGTATACCAACAGTCTGGAAGGAGTTATGCTCGAGGGTGTCAGGACTTACCGCAGGTACATAAACGACCTATACCTGCCCTACTTTATGCAGATGATGCAGTGATAATGGCACAAACACCATTGGGGTTACAACGGGTTCTCAACAAATACAGTGAATATATGAAAAACCTTGACCTAAAAATAAATGTCACTAAAACTTATATAATGAATTGTGGGAGGGCAGATAGAAATCAAAGGACCATTTTTATTGAGAAAAAGAAAGTTGAAAACACAAAGACATATCCATACTTAGGTATTCTCATAGACAATAAGGGCACGTGGCAACAGGCCATAAAGGCCAGGAAACTTCTGTTTATGAGAACTACGACTGCTCTGGTAAATTTTTCACAGAAGTTGGGAAAGAGGCCCCTATGGAAATGATTAAGATCTATCAAGCTAAGTGTATTAGTGCAGTAATATATGGGGCTGGGATCTGGGGATACTGCAATGTGTCTGAAATACAGAAAGTGGAAAATGCGTTTCTTCGCTATTTATTGGCAGTCCCTAGTTCAACATCAACTTATATTTGCCACACCGAGCTGGGGATACATTACATTACAGATACAATAAGAATGCAACCAGTTTTATTATGGCATCGAATTTGGACCTCAACAAAAATGACTTTTAATCAAAAGGTCCTAACTGATACCCTTAATTTAGAGCAAGCCCTTACTATCAAGTGGCTGAAGTATATTAAAGATTTTATGATGGACTTGGGACAACCTGAATTTTTTCTTAATCCCCAATCAATGAGTTCAATCTCCAGGAAAGTTTTTAAAAACGTTGTATGTCTCATTTGGAAGAAATAAGATACGTGAGTGAGGTTCTTAAACCAACAGTACAAACAAACCAGATGATTTTATCTTCTACCGCAATGCAACCATATTTAACTTATTTTATAACTGGGTACGATAGATTTATTCTCACACGTTTTAGACTAGATGTTTTTTATCGAGCAGTATCTTTTCCAACGACTAATGACTGGTCAAAAAACCTAGTAAATTGCCCATGTGATGGATCTTCATCTCAATCAACAATCCATGTTGTATTATTTTGTAAATATTATCTAGATCAAAGAAAGAGATGGATCCTACCGATTTTAAGAATCTGGGGCTTGAGGCAATGTCGCCCAGCCTTTCTTGCACTGAAGTTTTTAGACAATGAATGCCATACAAGAAATATTGCTCTCTTTTTGAAAAGTGTAATTAAGTATAGGAAACGACTTTGAATGTAAAAAATTGATTTTAACTAGTTGTTTTTATTAATTGTGATTTATATTGAGAAATGACACTTTTAATGATTATCATGAAGTATGAAAACGATAAAATCTACTCTGATTTCCTTTTTAACAAATGATTTTAAATTGGTTCTATTGGAAATAGTGTAATGTGTACTGTGTTATTGTGCTTTTATGGTTTTGTAAATTCAAAAATGAAAACCGAATAAAGCAAATTTCTATCTAAATGACTGTGAATATTACAATATACATACTCACACTATATGATCCCAAGGGGGAAACAGAGTAAGAAGCAGAAGCTGCTGACGTTACATATAAATCTTTAGTCTTCGCGCCGACGGGTCATAAACTCCTCTGAGATCACAATGACTGTTAATATTTTAATATACATATTTACAGTATATGATCCCAATGGGGAAACAGAGTAAGAACCAGAAGCTGCTGACGTTACATATAAATCTTTAGTTTTCGCGCCGACTGGTCACAAACTCCACTGAGATCATAATGTGTGGTTATTATAATATACATACTCACACTATATGATCTCAAGGGGGAAATAGACTACAAACTAGAAGCTGCTGACGTTACATATAAATCTTTCGTCTTCACGTCGACGGGTCATAAACTCCACTGAGGTCAGTATGAATGTGAATAGTACAATATACATACTCACACTATATGATCCCAGGGGGAAACAGACTAAGAACCAGAAGCTGCTGACGTTACATATAAATCTTTAGTCTTCGCGCCGACGGGTCACCAACACCTCTGAGGTCAAGTACAGTGTGAATATTATAATATACAAAGTCACACTATATGATCTCAAAGGAGCCAGAAAAGGAACAATGTTTGCTGTATTCTGTCTGTTTCTGAAAACAAGCTGCTGACGTTACATATAAATGGCAAAAACAACCAATAACACTTTTTTCTAAATACCAATCTTTAAATATTGTCAAATAGCTACGTATTATAAATATCTACTATGCCATAATCAAGCAACTTACAACTCTGGAATATGTTTTGTTGCCGCAAAACAAGAATCCGACGCTAGAAAACGGAACGTGCATCACAGAATGGAGACGCGTAAATAACTCGCATAAACGAAACTAATCAAACAACGGGTGTGGTTTATATACTTTTTGGTTATTAGTAGTCTATGGAAGGAAGATGCAGCTCCGCCCATTTAGATGTCATGTTTTACAGATGACACATGCTCACGTTTTCACTGTTTAACTTGTGCACGTGTTGGGAAAAGTTACAAAATGTGAAGCGGTAAAGGTTTCGATTTCGATCCTAACACGTATAAGGTCCTTAATATGTACATACGTTGGAAAGCTTAAAAACTGTTACCCGGCAAACCGTGTCATTTCCATTCTCATGACTACAAACATCTATTAATTGCCAATTCTAAATAGAAGACATAAAAAAAAATATCGTTCAGAATAGCAAAAAAAAATACGTGCTAATATTTCTCATCACTATGGTTTTAAATAAAAAAAATGCCAGCATTTGTAAAGCGTAGATCTTCCCCCGGAAAAGTGTGCCGGCGCTCGGGGGCGTTGGGAAGATTAAGCAAGGTGTTGTCCACAGTGACATAGTGGTGGGCTAACATGCCGCTGGATCCGGGAATCGAACTGTGAACGCTGTTGTTCGAAGTCAGGTATCATAGCTGCTGCGTGACACATTTTCCACATTTAAATGTTAATTAGTGCTAATTAAGTTTTAAACATTGTTAAATTATAACTTATAACAGACTACTGTTACAGTTAGTTTTTCACTACAAAAAGTATGCACGTCTTTTTAAAATTTACTTAAAAACAATATAGGTTTCAGGGACATTGTAGTTAGAAATTAGCATTTATAAAACCTTTGAAATTCACAGAAAAAAACCATAGGTTTTACAGACGTTATAGTTAGAAATTAGCATTTAAAAAACTCTAGAAATTCACTGAAAAAAACCATAGGTTTTAGGGACGTTATAGTTAGTTGGACATTTCACTCATATAAAACCAGAGAAATTCCACCGTTATAGTTAGTTCAGCTATCTATAACTCGCGCACCCGCAATGCACTGCTCATGACGTCACATATTACATCATTCATGACATGGTCAGTGACATCACTGATGACATCACTGATGACATCATCCCGTGATTGTGTGTTTCTGTAACTTTTAAATATGTTTTATATATATTCCTAGGTGTATTGAAGAATGAGTGGGTGTATAAGTGTCTGGATGGAGGATTTAGTAGGAGGGTGACTGGCTGTATAAGTGAGTGATTAAATGTGTCTTACTGAATGGATGGGTTAGTGACTAAACTGTGTGAATGTCTGTATCAGTCTGTCTGTTGTTGTGCAAGCTGCTGCATGGGTTGGTCAGTAGCTATATGAGGGTCTATATAGGTTATTAATTGGCTGTTTGAGTATTTTTGGGGGGGAGATTGAGTGTGTGTGGGGGTGGGTCTGAGGTGTGTGACTCTGTGCATAGATGTGTGAGTGGTTGATTCACTGGATGTATGGGTTCAACAGTGAATGTGGAAACACGTGTATGGGTGCGTGAGTGTGTGTATCGGTGTGTTGGTAAGTGAATGGATGTGTCAGTGGTACATGTCCAAGTAACTACATATGTAAAAGGCAGTGTATGTGAGAGTTCAAGTATATAAAGGACTCTACATGATAGTTGGTGATTTTGAGACTGGCTGTATAGATGAGTCTGTACTTGTATCACTAATTATATAATAGAGTAAGTATGCGTTAGTATCTGTATGAATAAGTGAGGTGGTGTGTGTATAATTGTATAGGTGAGTAAATGGGACTGTGATAGATTCTTTGCATGACTAAGTAGGTGTGTGAGTAATTGCATGGATGAGTGGTGGTGTAATTGTCTGTATAGGTGTATGAGTGCATATGGTAGTGTTGCATTTATGAGTGACTGCATGTATCAGTGATTGTATGGATGAATGAGTAGATGTGTGTGTAGACCTAGGAATCAGTGAGTGCGTATGTAGTAACTGGTATTGGTGTGTTAACTATTTTGAAAATGGTTGTCTGTATTTTACAGTGGGTGTATTAAAGGTTATATTTGAGTGTGAGGAGATGCATCAGTTTTCACGTGGATGATGTCATCAGTGATGTCATCAGTGATGTCATTTGAGATGTCATCAGTGATGTAATCAGTGATGTCACTGACCATGTCATGAATGATGTAATATGTGACGTCATGAGCAGTGCATTGCGGGTGCGCGAGTTATAGTTAGCTGAACTAACTATAACAGTGGAATTTCTCTGGTTTTATATGAGTGAAATGTCCAACTAACTATAACGTCCCTAAAACCTATGGTTTTTTTCAATGAATTTCTAAAGTTTTTTAAATGCTAATTTCTTACTATAACGTCTGTAAAACCTATGGTTATTTTCTGTGAATATATATATATATATATATATATATATATATTCACTGAAAAAACCATAGGTTTCAGGGGCGTTATAGTTAGTTGGACATTTCACTCGTACAAAACCATAGAAATTCCCCATTATAGTTAGTTCAGCTAACTATAACTCGCGCGCCCGTAATGCACTGCTGATGACGTCACATATTACATCACTCATGACATGGTCAGTGACATCACTCATGACATCACTGATGACATCTCAAATGACATCACTGATGACATTATCCTTGTGATAGAGTGGCAGACCTCCTCTCACCCTAATATAACCTTTGATACACACACTCAAAAATACAAACTAACATTTTCAAAACAATGGACATACCAATACCAGTTACAACACACCTATTCAGTAATTCCAAGATCTACACACACATCCACTCATTCACCAACAGTCCCTATACAGTCACTCATACATGTACTCACTCATCATATGTACTCATACACCTATACATCCTGTTACACACCACCACTCATCCATAGAGTTACTCACACACATAGTCACACATGCAAACAAAGTATCAAACATCCATTTACTTGCATATACAGTTATACACACACTACCACACTTACTTCTACAGAAACTTACACATACTTACTCTCTTAAACAATCACTTATAGAAACACCTACTTATTTGTACAGGAACTCTTCCAATCTCTCACTCTCACATATACTCACTTATATACACCAATACTCACATATACTAGTTTAAAACATATGTAGTTACTCATAAAGACACTATTGAGACAGTCATTCACTCACTAACACACCCATACACATACTCATCCACCTATACAGTCCTGCACACATGCTGTCTTCAACACATACAAACAGTGAGTCACTCATTCATGCATCTATGCACTAAGTAATACCCCACCGAACCATACAGACACTCAGACACTCATACTGATACTCAAAAAACCAACTAATAACCCATATAGACACTCATGTAGCTACTCACCAACCCATGCAGCCACTTATACACAAAGTGAGAGACTGATACAGATATTTTCATATTTAAACATTACTCACTAACCCATGTATTCACTAAGATACACTTAGTCAGTTATACAATCAATTTTACAAAAAAAAATCATCCATTTAGACACTTATATACCCATTTATTCTTCCATCGACCTTGAGATATACATATATAAAACATATTTAATTTTCAGAAAAACACACATTCACTGGATGATGTCATCAGTGATGTCATTTGAGATGTCATCAGTGATGTCATGAGTGGTGTAATATGTGATGTCATCAGCAGTGCATTGCGGGCGCACGAGTTATAGTTAGCTGAACTAACTATAATGGGGGAATTTCTATGGTTTTGTAAGAGTGAAATGTCCAACTAACTATAACGCCCCTGAAACCTATGGTTTTTTCAGTGAATTTCTAAGGTTTTTTAAATGTTAATTTCTAACTATAACGTGCCTGAAACCTATGGTTTTTTCAGTGAATTTCTAAGGTTTTTTAAATGCTAATTTCTAACTATAACGTGCCTGAAATCTATGGTTTTTTCAGTGAATATATATATATTTATTATACTATGTATACATGTGAAAATGTCTCGGTCCCCTGTTTGCCTCGGTGGCACGGAAAAAATGGGTGGAACTGACGTCAGCACGCCGACGAGGTCCTCTTATGGCTCCGATGACGTCATACGGTGTCGCGAGTGGAGTCGTGCTATTATGACGTCCTTGTTGACGTGGGAGAGCTAGGAAAGAATTTCCGTGGAATGCTGGTGCAGGGGATATTCACCTAAGTGTTCAGGCTAGTCCTTTGGGAGCAACTGTTTATGTTGCAACTCCAGAAACCGAAACCAGTGATCCAAGGGCAGAGGCCCTGCAGATGGCACACGAGGTGGGGTGCCCAGTCGTGTGCACCGGCGGGGCAGCGAAGTGACAAGCACCACAACCCACAAAAAAGGTAACGAGGGCACTGAATAACACAGGATCTTCTCTTTGTATCTGGCAGGAACAACGAAGTTAAAATGCCCTAGTACCAAAATGTAGAATTAGTGCTACAACGGTCTTCAAGAGGACCAGCGATGCCGCTTCTGCCTCCCGTACCTTGGAGGCGGCACATGGGTCACGCGGTACAGTCATACTGCGGTGGGACGCACACTCGTTGACCTCTCATGGCACTGCTCCACACTTCAGGGAGGACGCTTTCCATTAGCTATGTTTTCTGATGACATGTCGCGCCGGCCCCGTCCAACAAGAGAACTCCTTTAGATCCAAACAGACTCTTCCACTCTCTCACCGGAAGTGAAACCAGGCCACACGGACACTTTCACAATACAACAGCCGGGAATGCACTTTTCGGTAAAAAAACCACATTCCTTCCTCCTAATTAATCAAATAAACGTCTCACTGAAGAACAGGGGCCAGCTTCGATCGGTAAACAGCCGTTACAACGACTTTTTACTTTGCGATACCATTACAACGCATGCATTCCACGCATGCGTTGTACATCACGAAGTCATTAATACGCATTTTTTTAGAACGCATGGTCATTTACCACGCATGCCTTTACAAAGAATTTTGTTGTAAAGGTATGTATGGTAAATGACCATGCATTCTAAAAAACATGTAGACGATCCATGTCATTGTAAGGAAACAGAGGCTGTTCCGTTTCCTCACAACGACGTGCACCGCCCCTCAGAGACGACGTGAAGCAGGAACCACGAGGAGAGAGGAACCACGAGGAGTGAGAGGTAAGGGGATTGGGCATGGGGTGGGGTTTCTTTTCTAGGGTTTAGGGTAGTGCAGTGGTGTTTGGGTGGTGTAGGGGGTCGTGCTGGGGGTAGTGTTTTAGGGTTTAGGGTAGTGCAGTGGTGTTTGTGTAGTGTAGGGGGTCGTGCTGGGGGTAGTGTTTTAGGGTTTAGGGTAGTGCAGTAGTGTAGGGGTCGTGCTGGGGGAGGTTGTTTTAGGGTTTAGGGTAGTGCAGTGGTGTATGGGTAGTGTAGGGGGTCGTGCTGGGTTAGTGTTTTAGGGTTTAGGGTAGTGCAGTGGTGTTTGAGTAGTGTAGGGGGTCATGCTGGTGGTAGTGTTTTAGGGTTTAGGGCAGTGCAGTGGTGTTTGTGTAGTGTAGGGGGTCATGCTGGGGGTAGTGTTTTATGGTTTAGGGTAGTGCAGTGGTGTTTGGGTAGTGTAGGGGGTCGTGCTGGGGGTAGATTTAGGGTTTAGGGTAGTGCAGTGGTGTTTGGGTAGTGTAGGAGTCGTGCTGGGGGTAGTGTTTTAGGGTTTAGGGTAGTGCAGTGGTGTTTGTGTAGTGTAGGGGGTTGTGCTGGGGGTAGTGTTTTAGGGTTTATGTTAGTGCAGTGGTGTTTGGGTAGTGTAGGGGGTAGTGCTGGGGTAGTGTTTTAGGGTTTAGGGTAGTGCAGTGGTGTTTGTGTAGTGTAGGGGGTAGTGCTGGGGGTAGTGTTTTAGGGTTTAGGGTAGTGCAGTGGTGTTTGGGTAGTGTAGGGGTTCATGCTGGGGGTAGTGTTTTAGGGTTTAGGGTATGGCAGTGGTGTTTAGGTAGTGTAGGGGGTCGTGCTGGGGGTAGATTTAAGGTTTAGGGTAGTGCAGTGGTGTTTGTGTTGTGAAGGGGTCATGCTGGGGGTAGTGTTTTAGGGTTTAGAGTAATGCAGTGGTGTTTGTATAGTGTAGGGGGGTTTAGGGTAGTGCAGTGGTGTTTGTGTAGTGTAGGGGGTCATGCTGGGGGTAGTGCTTTAGGGTTTAGGGTAGTGCAGTGGTGTTTGTGTAGTGTAGGGGGTAGTGTTTTAGGGTTTAGGGTAGTGCAGTGGTGTTTGTGTAGTGTAGGGGTCATGCTGTGGGTAGTGTTTTAGGGTTTAGGGTAGTGCAGTCATGTTTGTGTAGTGTAGGGGGTCGTGTTTTAGGGTATAGGGAAGTGCAGTGGTGTTTGGGTAGTGTAGGGGGTCATGCTGGGGTTAGTGTTTTAGGGTTTAGGGTAGTGCAGTGGTGTTTGGGTAGTGTAGGGGGTCGTGCTGGGGGTAGTGTTGTAGGGTTTAGGGTAGTGCAGTGGTGTTTGTGTAGTGTGGGAGGTCATGCTGGGGGTAGATTTAGGGTTTAGTGCAGTGGTGTTTGGGTAGTGTAGGGAATCGTGCTGGGGGTAGTGTTTTAGGGTTTAGGGTAGTGCAGTGGTGTTTGGGCAGTGTAGGGGTCCGTGCTGGGGGTAGTGTTTTAGGGTTTAGGGTAGTGCAGTGGTGTTTGTGTAGTGTAGGGGGTCATGCTGGGGGTAGTGTTTTAGGGTTTAGGGTAGTGCAGTGGTGTTTGGGTAGTGTAGGGGGTAGTGCTGGGGTAGTGTTTTGGGTTTACGGTAGTGCAGTGGTGTTTGTGTAGTGTAGGGGGTCGTGCTGGGGGTAGTGTTTTAGGGTTTAGGGTAGTGCAGTGGTGTTTGTGTAGTGTAGGGGGTCAGTGTTTTAGGGTTTAGGGTAGTGCAGTGGTGTTTGTGTACTGTAGGGGTCGTGCTGGGTTCTAGTGTTTTAGGGTTTAGGGTAGTGCAGTGGTGATTGTGTAGTGTAGGGGGTCGTGTTTTAGGGTTTAAGGTAGTGCAGTGGTGTTTGGGTAGTGTAGGGGGTCGTGCTGGGGGTAGTGTTTTAGGGTTTAGGGTAGTGCAGTGGTGTTTGTGTAGTGAAGGGGTCATGCTGGGGGTAGTGTTAAAGGGTTTAGGGTAGTGCAGTGGTGTTTGTGTAGTGTAGGGGGTTGTGCTGTGGGTAGATTTAGGGTTTAGGGTAGTGCAGTGGTCTTTGGGTAGTGTAGGGAGTCGTGCTGGTGGTAGTGTTTTAGGGTTTAGGGTAGTGCAGTGGTGTTTGTGTAGTGTAGGGGGTCATGCTGTGGGTAGTGTTTTAGGGTTTAGGGTAGTGCAGTCATGTTTGTGTAGTGTAGGGGGTCGTGTTTTAGGGTATAGGGAAGTGCAGTGGTGTTTGGGTAGTGTAGGGGGTCATGCTGGGGTGCGTGTTTTAGGGTTTAGGGTAGTGCAGTGGTGTTTGGGTAGTGTAGGGGGTCGTGCTGGGGGTAGTGTTTTAGGGTTTAGGGTAGTGCAGTGGTGTTTGGGTAGTGTAGGAGGTCATGCTGGGGGTAGATTTAGGGTTTAGTGCAGTGGTGTTTGGGTAGTGTAGGGAGTCGTGCTGGGGGTAGTGTTTTAGGGTTTAGGGTAGTGCAGTGGTGTTTGGGTAGTGTACGGGTCCGTGCTGGGGGTAGTTTTAGGGTTTAGGGTAGTGCAGTGGTGTTTGTGTAGTGTAGGGGGTCATGCTGGGGGTAGTGTTTTAGGGTTTAGGGTAGTGCAGTGGTGTTTGGGTAGTGTAGGGGGTAGTGCTGGGGTAGTGTTTTGGGTTTACGGTAGTGCAGTGGTGTTTGTGTAGTGTAGGGGGTCATGCTGGGGGTAGTGTTTTAGGGTTTAGGGTAGTGCAGTGGTGTTTGTGTAGTGTAGGGGATAGTGTTTTAGGGTTTAGGGTAGTGCAGTGGTGTTTGTGTACTGTAGGGGGTCGTGCTGGGTTCTAGTGTTTTAGGGTTTAGGGTAGTGCAGTGGTGTTTGTGTAGTGTAGGGGGTCATGTTTTAGGGTTTAGGGTAGTGCAGTGGTGTTTGGGTAGTGTAGGGGGTTGAGCTGTGGGTAGATTTAGGGTTTAGGGTAGTGCAGTGGTGTTTGGGTAGTGTAGGGGGTTGAGCTGTGGGTAGATTTAGGGTTTAGGGTAGTGCAGTGGTGTTTGGGTAGTGTAGGGAGTCGTGCTGGTGGTAGTGTTTTAGGGTTTAGGGAAGTGCAGTGGTGTTTGTGTAGTGTAGGGGGTTGAGCTGTGGGTAGATTTAGGGTTTAGGGTAGTGCAGTGGTGTTTGGGTAGTGTAGGGAGTCGTGCTGGGGGTAGTGTTTTAGGGTTTAGGGAAGTGCAGTGGTGTTTGTGTAGTGTAGGGGGTTGAGCTGTGGGTAGATTTAGGGTTTAGGGTAGTGCAGTGGTGTTTGGGTAGTGTAGGGAGTCGTGCTGGTGGTAGTGTTTTAGGGTTTAGGGTAGTGCAGTTATGTTTGGGTAGTGTAGGGTGTCATGCTGGGGGTAGATTTAGGGTTTAGGGTAGTGCAGTGGTGTTTGTGTAGTGTAGGGGGTCGTGCTGTGGGTAGTGTTTTAGGGTTTAAGGCAGTGCAGTGGTGTTTGTGTAGTGAAGGGGTCGTGCTGGGGGTAGTGTTTTAGGGTTTAGGGTAGTGCCGTAGTGTTTGTGTAGTGTAGGGGGTTGTGCTGTGGGTAGATTTAGGGTTTAGGGTAGTGCAGTGGTGTTTGGGTAGTGTAGGGAGTCGTGCTGGTGGTAGTGTTTTAGGGTTTAGGGTAGTGCAGTTATGTTTGGGTAGTGTAGGGTGTCGTGCTGGGGGTAGTGTTTTAGGGTTTAGGGTAGTGCAGTGGTGTTTGGGTAGTGGAGGGGGTAGTGTTTTAGGGATTAGGGTAGTGCGCCCAACCAGCCACAATATCCGTGGACAAAGGGGATCCTGACTCTTTGGAACGCTCCGTCAATTGAATAATTTGGGTCAAGGGCCCTACCACGTCCAAGACCTATCAATTCCTTTCTTGGGATCCCTCATATACTTGGAGAAAAAGGTACATAGTTTCTCATCAATTTCAGGCGTGTGTTCCACCTTCCCCTTCAGTGAGGGCCTGGGGCATTCTCCCCTCATCCTATTCCTGACCTCCCTTTCAAGGGGTTGATAGATTTTCCCCACCACATACTCTGCCACTTTGGCGTCAGGTGTCCACTCCGCCGACCTAGGATGGTAAATTTGGGTAGGCTCGAACATGTCCGAGTGGACCCCGTCCCCAACCGGGGACTGAGAGGAGTGGGACTCTGGACACCAGGGACGCCCGAGTCCTTATCCTCATCGTAGGAGAAATCGTCCTCCGATACACCAACTCCCTCTAAGGGAAACCCGCCGTCAGGGTCTACAATAGTGGTGACAGTGTCGCAATTTTCTCCGGGCCCCTCCTCCTCCCGGCAGGGTGCATGTTTTAGCGTTCGCGCACACTTGAGGAAGGTCTCCGTAAGTTTATCAAATCCTTCCAAGTGCCCCGCGTTATGCTTAACGGCCCTTTTATTCCCCATCTGAGAGCTACTGGGACCAGCCACCACCAGATCTGGGTCACTGAACACCCCAGGGATGCTTTTCGCCAGCTTATCAACCTGATCCCTAAGAGGAGCCAGCGCCCTAGAAATAGCCAGAGAGAGGGCTTGGTCCACTGCTGGAGGGAGAAGTTGGGGGCCATTCCTCCTCCACTTCCTGGTAGGAGGAGTAAAAATGGTCTTCTGGAGAAGACATGATAGCAGAGGGTGTGAGCACAGAACAAATGCCCTTAAAATCCTTAAGGCAGCCCCCTCGCCGGTGCTCCAACAGCTGGGCTTTCCCGAAGCTGTTATAAGAATAGACTGAGGCGCAATACCAATTACCACCACCAGGTGGCGCTGGTCACTAACGTGGCCGTGTGGGGAAATCACCGCGTAGCGGTGTCAAAATTAGGCGAGGGTTGGTCGGGAATCAAGCGGACACGAAAGGAGTGACCGGATTCCCATGTGCGTAAAGACCAGCGGGAGCGCTCGACGGAGCTGCCTCGCTCGGACCAGACGCGCCTGACAGGATCTCACCGCGCGCAGAGCACACAGCGGGAGAAACTGCGAGGGGGAGAACGCGCTCGGGCAAGAGCCTGCTGCGCAGGGAATATGAAACAATACCAAGGCAATAATGCTAATAACGTGCACAAGAAACCGCTATACAAACGGCAACAACGTCAGATTAAGCCAAGAATGTAAGGAATGCACTTAACTGACGAGCAGTGAAGAAAGAGGAAGCGGAAGGGACGTCACGATATTATTACGATGGACTGTGATATGATTGGACTATAGTTGCCTTGGAGACTACCCCCTAATGGTTCATGGGTTGTGTAGTCTTTTGTTTAATGATTGTTGTGTTACGTTTTCTTTGAACTGCTATGCAAATAAAGTGAGGAAAGATATGCATAATCCTCGCCTCCGTCCTGCCATAGAATTCATTAAACTTTATTTGATCTGATTTAGAAACATAGATCATAAAAGTGTACATAAAAACAGTAAATCCTCTTTCCTAATACAATACAGTGAGAATTAATTAAAACCAGTAGGTAAAAACGGGTGTTACAAAGCCCGGTTCAGAGCAACTTCAGGTTAACAGAATCGTAAAGTTCAATGTTTCGCAAGATCAATCTCATGTACTTCGTGCAAAATACGCAATAAGGGGTCCAAGTAAGATGTAACGCTCCAATACCTGACCAGTTTGCACTATATAAAACTGCAGAAAAACTAAAAATAAAAAGTGTTTTGCACACTTCTGTCATTGGGCTATATGTGGGCTACATCTGGGTGATATTTGTGCTACATTTGGGCTCTTTTTTCTCTGGTGGCCATCTTGGGAGACTTATCTGTTATGAAGTTTCCTAATTTCGTCATTTACTGCAGTCTCCTCAGTAGGAAATGCTTTCAGTTTTTTACTTTGATTCCATCAAGAAGGCATTCAGATGTGTCACACATTTGCCATAAATTCAGAATGCTAGCACTCTAGTTGTTCATTAGATCACTGTAGTAAACCTACTGCTCACCAGGGAGTTAACTGGAAGTCTACTGCTGGTATTGAAAGTGATTGTTTCAGTCTGCATGTCAGAATTTTCTAATGAAATAGAAGAGGATTTGAGATCTCACTTAAAACATGCCCTAAATTTTCTTTCTGCAGCACTAACCATAATTTCTAGGGCAAAAAGAGCCCCCTCATTTTGTTCCTTTTTAAATTAAATGTTTTAAGTGTTACCAGTTTATTCCAATCAAGATGGCTTCAGGTGTGCCATACTTTTGTCATAAGTAAGGCTGTTAGCGCTCTAGTTGTTCTTTAGAACACTCTGGGAAGCTGCAGTAGAACACAAAGGCATCAACTGACAGGCTGCTCCTGTTGAAATATAACAGGAAGATATTTGAGATCACACTTGAAACATGTCCTAATTTTTCTTTCTACAGCACTAACCATAATTTCTATGACAAAATGAACCCCATCATTTTGTTCCTTTTTAAATTAAATGTTTCAAAAAAAGGAATCAACTGACAGTCTCTGCCCTTGTTGGATGTACATGTTTTATTGAGAATGTCAGACTTCATTCTCACATGACTGAGAAAGATAATGTGAATTTACAGAAAATATGCTCTCATTTTAGCTTCTGGAGCACCTTCCAAAACTGTATGGGACAAGCATGTGAAAATAGTTTTCTCTCAAACATGATTCATGATATCCCAGCAGAAGGTTTTTCACAGGGTAAAATCACCTTAGAACACACCACAATTCCTGAAATTAGTATGGTACCATCAACAAATGAATTCTAATGTAACTAAAGTCTGTTATCACCCTTTATAGTTCTCCTTTTGGTAACCCTCAAAATCTTCGATTCACTACAATGCATTTCAATGGGGTACTATCATTTATATTGGTCCCAAGATGGCTGCCAGCAATTCCAGGATGAAGTGCTGACAGCCAATCAGATCTCACGATGACATGTGTGGTTAGGCTCCGCCCAGATATCGATATGTTTTCTTTTTCAAATTTCTCAGGAACTACTGAACGGATTTACACCATTTAACAAAAGGGTTCTTTCTGAACCAAGAACTACCTCTTTGCCAAATTTGGTGTAATTCCGTTCAGCAGTTCGGGCTGTAGCCGTGTCTAAAGTTTCCTATGGAAAATTGCATGGGGAAAACACGTTTTGGGACCCCATTTTTTTCTCAGCCCCCGCTTGCCGAATCACCCCGAAACTTACAGGATAGGAGCAGACCGGAGCGCCCCACGAGTTTTGAAAATTTCGCGAAGATTCATCAACCGGCGCCAAAGTTATTGGAAATAGAATGTTGTGAATTTCCTATGGAAAATAGGTCCTAACTATAACTACCTACTGGCGACCGCCAGTAGGTAATATATGTATATATATATATATATATATTGAGAGAGAGATATATATATATATTAGTTCTGGCTTAAAGACAGTCTTAACTGCCTGGCCAGCCTTTTGTAGTCATGCAATTCAGAAATAAAAAATAATGCATACATACACATAAATACATCCATTCCGAGAAAAGCTTTGACTCGGCTCACTTGATCCATTGTAAAACAGGAAGGCAATCGACGAATGGAATAACCTTAAGTATTGCCCGGCGATGTCGCCTCTATTCCCCAAAATATGAATCAATGAAGAGGCAGGCGCTGGAGACTGGAAGGCAGGAAACAAAGGTTTATTCTCTCCGGAGGAGAACACGTCAGATCAGACCAACAGGGAATCTTCACGAGGTGCTCTACTGCATCTCTGAGGCCTGGCCTCTTATACACGCATTTATGGCAGGAAGACATTCTTTATTACAGTAAAGATACTTTGAAGTATGAAAGACATCCCTGGGATCTTTCGCTTCAGACCCGTTCCCACGCACCCTTACAGTGAGAATCCCCTCCCCATTCACCATACAGAATCGTCATCAGACGGCAGGATCAGCAGGGCATTCCGCCGGTTCCCGGAATGCATGTGGTGTGACGGATCTCATGGGGTGGGGGCCTTGATCTACTGTAACTCCTTTGAAGAGGGCGATTCCTTACAGTCGGGGCCATAAACTGTATCCGCAGGGCTAGGTGATAGCCTGGGACCGGCCTGGACAATCGGATACGGAGGAAGAGGGGTGTCAGAGGGTGTGATAGTGTATAGGAGGAAAGGGAGGTGTCGGGCAGGCCCGGGGTGAGATTCCCAGGAAGTGCAGCGCAGTTGGAGGGGGTTAATGGCCCGTGCATGAGAGAGAGAGAGAGAGAGTGACCAGTGCGGGGGGGGCTTGCGAGGATGTGGAGCCGCGCTGGGGATTAGCGGTGTGCAGAGAGTGGGTCTGATCAAGGTAGCTAAAATGGCCGCCGCGGACGACGAAAGTGTGGCATTGGGAAAAAGGGCAAGATGGCGCAGACAATGTTTATCGATACAAATTAATTTTCCACAGTCCCCCTTTTAACATTTCTCGCCAACTTGTTAATTCGGGTCGATCCCCATATTGCCACGTATTTCTGTCTCATACAAAGTTTTCATGTGTTCAGCCTGTAAGTCCAAAGTCTTTGGGCAAATGCAATTTGAAAATAATGAACACAGAGGAGGCAGACATTGGATACTTAAGCAACACCCGCATAGCACCACAATCGGAATCAGAATGAATGTGAACAACCTCCACCCCCAGGCTTTCAGTAAGTCCCAGAACCAGCTCCCAAGCGACCATCCTTCTTGCTCCTGGTGTACTTCAGAGGACAGTCTATGGAGGTGTTCGATGGCTTTGTAAACAGAAGGTGAATTGTCTGGCACGTAGGTGCAACAGCTGGACCCAATGATGCGGCAGGCTCCTCCTCGGTCTGCCAGAACCACGTCTAGAACAAGGCAGGTTCTGCAGAGCCACCAGGCGGACTGCCTGAAGCTCTGCGGTGTTATTGGTCAAGATGCCAGCTGTGATGTTCATGGTGGTTTCAACTGCCTGGGTCAAGTGTCGGATGGCGCGGCTGTTCGTCATCGGACCCCAGAATGGCACAAGTCCTTTCGCGGCATCCAAGAACTGTGCTCCTGTCGAGTCGGCCTGGTCGATGTCCCTTGCACGCTTTTGCCGGTGATGGCTTGCTGGGGCCACATACGTAGGTGGGAGGATGAAGGCAATGTAGCATGTGCCCCCCAACCTTTGGGGAGCCAGGTGTATGCTTTGGTGCCACAAACAAAGTACATATTTGGAGAAGCAACAAAGGAGGGAGGGTCGGATGAATCCAGTGTTCTGGTGATGACGCAGGCGCTGCGGCCCACCAGTTGCGTCCCCAGGCCTTCGATGCACACAAGGCCCGAGACGTTGACAACAGACAAGGCCACTGTCAGAGTGGTGGCTGTTCGTTTCCGGAGGTAGGAGAAAGTGGGTCTGGCTGGGTTATGGAAAACTTGCATTTCCACTCGTTCTTTGGCAGGGATGTCCATGTGAATAGAGGTACCAGAGGTCAGAGGGTAAAAAGGAGTAGCGGTTCGCCCAGTCTTATTCAGCCATGCCTCGTGGTAGAAATGCGAAACAGTTCTTTCTGATGTGGCATTGTCTTTAAAGCTTTCTTGCAGAAGAATCAGCCAGGCAAGACAGGAGCCGTGGATGGAAAAGGGCAAAGGAATGAACGGGATGGAGTGTCCGGCTGCATGGGGCAGCAGCCCGCAGATCCAGCAATTAGTGGCATTAGCGGCAAGGTTGTGTTGGTGCAGCAGTTGCACAAAATAGTTATTCCAGAACTCCCTGCGTCTCTCTCGGAGCGGTGGAGAAAGGGCAATCAGGAAGTGTTCCTTGGTAGTTATCGGCAGTTCAGTGGGGAGCAATGTTTTGTGAGCGGGTGTGCTTTCTTCGATGATCCAGAAGGTTGTCATGAGGAGGAGGCAAAAGAGAAGGGTAATGAAAACGGCTATAGTCTTTGAGCTGTGCAGTTTGTTAGTCTTTGGGTTTCGGTAGGTCCTCTTCGTATATCCAGTTGCTTCCATCATTGGAGAGTCGGGCGCTTCCATCATCTTCAGAGTGCTCGGTAGCGGGCAGAACCACCGACTTTCTCTGACTTCTCTTCGGGCAACCTTGAGTGTGTTAGGCTACCGTTCTGAGATTTTACCCAGTCAGTGGTCTGCTTTGCCGAAGCTCCTCCCTTTTACGTAGGTTGTACCCTTCCCTGGACGGTACGGTGGGATCGGGAAACTCTGCCAGTTCGAGCGTTTCTGTGTCGGTGTGACAGCTCAACGATGGTTTGTCTTTTGTCAGGAGCTCTTCCTGAGTCGCGATGTCTTCTTCCGTCGTCAGAGTTGGGGGGGCGCGTTTACAATGGTGCGCATGCACCCAGTGACGCTTGCCTTCCACTCGAAGGGCCGTCCGTGTAGTGATCAGGACTTGCCAGGGGCCCGTCCACCGAGGTTCCAAGCTTTTGGCACGCTGGAAGTTGCGGATCAAGACGTGATCCCCTGGGTGAATGTCGTGTCCTGGGCCCCTGGAAGCGTCTGGGATGGCTTGTAGCACCTGTTGATGGATGACAGTTAAGGTTTTAGTGAGGGTGCACAGATAGTCAGACATTAGGACGTCTGGGACGTCATGGATCGAGTTGGCCTAGGCGCGGCCCAAATATTCATTGGCCGCCCGAATACTACTTCGTAAGGGGTCAAGTGGTGCTTAGTGGGGGTGGAGCGCATTGATAGCAATGCCAATGGGAGGGCATCAGGCCACTTCAGTCCGGTGGAGGCAACAATCTTAGAGATTTTTAGCTTGAGTGTGGCGTTGTGTCGCTCGACCAGGCCTGCAGATTGGGGGTGGAAGACTGCGTGAAATTTCTGTTTTACACCCAATCCCTTTAAGATAAGTTGGATGACTTCAGCTATGAAGTGGGGGCCGTTGTCACTCCATAAAATCCGACAAAGGCCATATCGGGAAAAACTCTTTTAACAGGACTTTGGCAGTGGTCATGGCAGTGTTGTCGCGTGTGGGATAGGCCTCCACCCATTTGCTGAAGGCGCACACGACAACAAGGACGTACTTCAAACCCAGGCAACGGTCTAGCTGAATGTAATCCATCTGTAGGACTTCAAAGGGATGGTCGGGGACCTCGAACCCACCCCGAGGGACAACAGTTCCTTTCCCTGGGTTGTGTTGCAAGCAGATTAAGCATTGTTGAACTAGGCGTCTAGCAGAGTCGGGAATCTTGTTGTTGTGCCAGACTCGGGTGATGAGTTCAATCATGGGGGCAGATCCTATGTGTGCTGGGGAGTGTGCCATAGTCAGTATGGGGATCAAGTAGGAATTGGGTAGCAGCCATTTGTTCGTGTCTTTCGTCAACCAGCAGCCTTCATCATCTTTCAGTCCCACCCGTGCCCATTCAGTCAGTTCTTGGGGGAGCAGGCCATTTGTATGTCTCTAATGTGCTCTCTAGCGTCCTTCCATTTTTCCGTCTGTGACCTAGTCACGTACATGCGTGTCGTCGTCCTATTCTCAGCTGTGGTTCGAGCAGTGATGTCGGCTAGTGCATTTCCTTGTCCAATGATGTCTGTCACTTTCTTGTGTGCCTGGCATTTGATGACTGCAAGTCGTTCGGGGAGGAGGACTGCTTCGGTCAAGGTAGAGACTAGATCTCCGTGAAGGATGGGTGTACCATGCGAAGTCAGGAATCCCCTTTCCTTCCATAAGAGCCCAAAATGATGAACCACCCCGAAGGCATACTGGCTGTCGGTGTAGATGTTTGCGACTTTGCCTGTTGCTAGGACGCATGCACGTGTGAGGGCAATTAGTTCTGCCGCTTGTGCGGACCGTTGGGTGATGCGGGCCGTCTCAACTACCGTCCGGGCTGTGGTGACTGCATAGGCAGCCGAGGTCGTGCCGTCGGGGAGTTTAATGCACGAGCCGTCTACCCATAGCTCTCCATCAGGGTCTGGGATGGCAGTGTCACGGAGGTCAGCTCTACTTCTAGTTTGCTCATCCGTGAGGGTCACACAGTCATGCATAGGGGACACATTGGGGTCAGTCATCGGGAGGGGCAACAGAGTGGCAGGGTTCAGAGTGGTACATCGTTTCAACGTGATGTGGGGTGTAAGCAGAGTTAACTCGTAACCAGTCAGTCGTGCGCTAGTCAGGTGCTGAGTCTTGGTCTGGTTCAGGAGTGTGTCGACAGCATGGGGGACCAGCACAGTGAGGGAATTCGAAAGTACGATCCCCTCACTTTGTCGGATAGAGACGGCAGCGGCAGCTACCGCTCGAAGGCAGGCGGGCAGAGCTCTGGCTACAGGGTCAAGAGTGGCAGAGAAGTAGGCACAAGGGCGTTGTTTGGGACCTATGGGTTGCGTTAGGACAGACAAAGCGCACCCCTCCCTCTCGTGGGTGAAGAGGGAGAAGGGCTTGGTGTAGTCAGGGGTTCCTAGAACAGGGGCTGAGCAGAGGGCATCTCGTAGTTCTTGAAAGGAGGATTGGCATTCAGGGGTCCAAGGGAGTGGGAAGGGAACGTCTTTCGCTAACAGAGAGAGTAGAGGTCTGACTATGAGACTAAGGTTTGGCAACCACTGCCGACAGAAGGACGTGAGGCCTACTAAGGAGCGAACCTGCTTTTGAGTCTTGGGAACGGGGGTCTCTAGGATGGTCCGGATCCGATCGGGTGTGAGCTTTCTCCCGTCCTTGGACAGGAGGTGGCCTAAGTATGTCACCTGTGGTTGGCAGAACTGCAGCTTCTTCTTGGAGACCTTGTGACCATTCTCCGCGAGGAAGTGCAGGAGTTGGATGGTGGCTGTGGTGGCAAGTGGCGTAGTGTCGGCAGCCAGGAGAATGTCGTCGACATACTGGATTAACACCACTCCGTCCGGGAGCTGGACTGCGTCCAGCTGTCTCTTGAGAGCCTGGCTGTAGATGCTGGGGCTCTCAGTGTAGCCCTGGGGTGCTCTACAGAATCTATATGAACGGGCTTTTAGGGTGAAGCCGAAGAGGTATCGGCTGTCTGGATGGATGGGGATAGAAAAGAAAGCATTTTTGAGATCTATGACGGTGAAAACAGTGGCAGTGGAGGGGATCAGGGTCAAGATGGTGGTGATGTCAGAGACTACTGGGTACTGAGGTACGACTACTTTGTTTACTTCGCGGAGGTCAATGATGAAGCGATAAGCCTTCTCATCTCCCTCGCCTTGCTTCTTGACAATGGGTAGGATAGGGCTGTTACAGATATTACTGACTACTTCCTCTACCACTCCTGCATCGACTAAGGACTGAATGATTCCTACCAATGCCTCTCGCCCTCGGGCGATATCCGATACTGTGGGAGCTTTGGGAGCATAGCGTCTGACCGTACAGTGATGTGCACAGGGTCTATCATCATGCGTCCTACGTCTGAGTCGGTCTTGGCCCAAAGGTACGGGGGTAAAGTGTCTAGTAAGGACAAGTCAGCGTCAGTGATGGAAAACCAGCGTCGGGTGGGACAAGGTCTGAACAGATTCTGGTTATCGTACAGTATGACTCGTACTCCGTCTGGGGAACATCGAATGGTGGCTCGAAAGTGCTTCAGGAGGTCAAGACCCATAATGGCGTCGGGGGTGTTGGAAGATAGCAGGAAGGTCGTGTCCGTGATGTTGTTCTCTAAGTCAAAGGGAATCGGTGTAGATAAGGGATTAGTAGAGGGCGTTCCATCAAAGCCTATTGATGTCACGTGTGAGCCAGACAAGGGTGCCCTTGGAATCAGTCGTTTGGATAATGCACTACGTGTTGCCCCAGTGTCCACCAAAAATGGGGACTTCGTACCCAGGACCTTAGCAGTGACATAAGGACCTTGCTGGTCAACACAAAGCTCGACTGGATCCCTCCCTTGTCCCTGGCTGTCCTATGCGAAATCGCGGACGTTCTCGCAATCGGACTGCTGATACTGATTCTGTCGTGGGCGGTCAAATGTGTTAGGTCGGCTTGGTCTGTCATAGTTAGCATCATTGGTGTGTCCCCGTCCCTGGTCCCTGTTCTTTTGTCCGTTTGTCCCATCCCTAGCCTCTCGGTTCTTGTTTGCTTCATGAAGGACCGGGCACTGCGACTTCCAGTGACCGTATCCTTTACAAAACGCGCATTGGTTTTCATCTAAGTCCTTCGGCTTGTATAGGGTACGGGCATTCGTTCTCTGGAGGGTGTATTTTTAGGGGCTGTCGGCTGGTAGTTCCCCTTGGAGGGTTCCCTACCTATCGTCACCCCCTGCAGTTGAGCTATCATGACCCGCTCTTTCAACTCCTTCTTTTACGTTCGGATGCCCTATCATTCTCATTCTTCTGATGTTCATAGTATTGGGCCATCTGGAGGATAGCCGTGGGTTTAGAGGCTGCCCAACTGCTTTCGCTCGCCTGCAATTTTTGAGAAACTTCTTGCACCAGGCCTTTCACGAAATTCTGAACGAACAAGTGGTGTCCGGTTGCAGTGGCCATATCTTGGCCGCTGTAGTCAGAGAACACCGTTTCGAACCTAGAGAAGTATTCTGAAGCGTCTTCTTGTGGTTTCTGTCTACAGGCCGTCACTATTGACCAGTCTATTTTCTTCTCGGGAATCAGGGTCTTGAGTTTCTGGACGATCTTGTCCGGGAGTTCAAGGATGGCCGTTACGGGTTTCTGCCCGGCTCCTCGTTGCTTGTCGAACTCATCGAGTTGTTTCCAGGTATGTCCGAACAGCTCAAGGTGGTCGACCTTGCGGATCTGCTTCCACACATCAGCTGGCAGACATAACCCGAAGAACAAATCGAGGTCCGTTAGGGTCATGATAGTGGAACCTAAGGCTGTACCTAGTTCAGTGTAGAAGGCGGTGGGGTTTTTTCGTAAATCGGGCAGAGATTTTCGGAACGTCAGAATATCCTGTCGATCCCATGGTTGGTAGACCCAGTTGTACACTATCCTCCCTTTTGCATCCGTATGGTTAACATCATCGTGTGTTCCCTGACCTCGTGGGGGACCCAATAGGGGCGGCCTCTCTTATCGGCATCATGGTGCTAGGTTGCTCTATTCGTGGTTCGGCCGCTACGGATGTCGTAGGTTTAGCTTCCACCTCTGATTCAGTGAGGTGGCAGAAAACCCTAAGTGTACGCGCAAGGAGGTCCGTCACGTCACACTCGCCCTCATCCCCGATATCAATTTTTCTATACAGAGTCGTTAGGCTCTCGGGACCTCTATCTCGATATCGGTCCTCATAAGCGTTTAGGACATGATAACATAATCGTACGACAAAGTGTCGTCTGTGGCTTCCCGCATATGAGTTGAATATATCCATAACGTGTTCCTCCTTCTCCTTTCGTTCTACTAGTGTCCTGACTACCTTGTCAATCCTCTCTTGCTCGTTTTTGCCCAACCTGTTCGTCCTTGTGGGTTCTGTGTTTCGGGCCTCATGGTCATCTAATATTGCTGCTTGTTTTGTATCTAGTGCGAGGGATTCCGCCGGTGCGGAGGCCTTGGGGGCCGAGGCCCTGGCGCTACTCTCGTCTGTGCTTGGGGGTCGCGAGTGTTGCGCTGAAGGTTGGGAAGGGGCATATGGAGGGGCATGTAGATGATCGGAGGACCTAATAAGAGATCATCGTTGGTTCGCTGTTTCGAAGGTAATTCAGGGTAGCGCGCAGAGGGTGTTCTAACAGGACACTGGCTCGGTGTTTCGATCTCTTGTTTTCGCTAGCCTCCTCTCTCTTTTTATTTCTTCCTCTAGTTTCTTTGCAGCTAGGTGGGCTGCTTTACGTAGCTCTTTGTCTAACCTAGCTTCCTCTTTCTTCTTTCGCTGTACAGTTTCTTTGCGCCACAGGCCAACGCTGTCTAGCATGGTCGGTGTCGTTCTACGAGTTTTAGGGCTTCATCTAGTGCATCTAGTTTGCTTTCTTCAAAGGATCCTATCAGTGGCCACTGACTCTGGGGTTCCTTCTTCGTATACCTGTGCCATAATTTGCAATATGCTATAGCGACTAGTCCATGCTTTGTGAACATGTCTTTGTTAGGGGTGCCTTCCAGTGGGACTGGATGATCCACCTCTAACAAGCGGTCCGGGCTGAACCAGCTACCACTCAGTGGGGAGAAGATAGGCATGACAGATTACAAAGGGGGACAAAAGTCCGCGTTACCTACCCTTCACTACCTGCAAAAGACTAGGCAGAATATTGCTATTCCAGGTTGTTTGCAGACAATGAATGTTTCAAGAGAACTAGATCCAAATAAATAATCAGTGGGGAGAAGATAGGCACGACAGATTACAAAGGGGGACAAAGGTCCGCGTTACCCATCCTTCACTATCTGTAAAGGGAGAGAGAATATTCCTATCCCTCGCCGTTTGTAGACAGGGAATGCCTCAAAAGGAGCTACTCTGATACTCAAAGAAAAGGGAGCTACCCTTGACAATCAATCAAACAAACAATCAGTGGGGAAAAAGATAGGTACGACAGATTACAAAGGGGGACAAAAGTCCGCGTTACCCACCCTTCACTGTTCACAAAGGAAGATAGAGTATTTGTACTCTTCCTCGTTTGTAAGCAGCAAATGTCTCAAAGAACCGTTATCGTTTCACAATTTGTCGCTTTGTACGACCTTACCCGGACCGCATGGGCTGTTTCCTGTCCTCCGAATCCAGCGCCCGATCGTCCTCTATCTTCTATCGCGGCACTCCTGATGGTTCCCAGTCAGGACCGTAGATCACTCGAGAGAGGTCTGTTCGGAACCAGTGAAGTTCGGATGATCGGCTGTCAGACGAGGGTCTATCGGACAGGAGCTCTCCCGATCATTGCAGTCGTTCACTCTGTCGTCAGGACCTCTCCCACTGGATCCACGTGTCGCTGATGGGCCCCACGCTTGGGACGCCAATTGTAAAACAGGAAGGCAATCGACGAATGGAATAACCTTAAGTATTGCCCGGCGATGTCGCCTCTATTCCCCAAAATATGAATCAATGAAGAGGCAGGCGCTGGAGACTGGAAGGCAGGAAACAAAGGTTTATTCTCTCCGGAGGAGAACACGTCAGATCAGACCAACAGGGAATCTTCACGAGGTGCTCTACTGCATCTCTGAGGCCTGGCCTCTTATACACGCATTTATGGCAGGAAGACATTCTTTATTACAGTAAAGATACTTTGAAGTATGAAAGACATCCCTGGGATCTTTCGCTTCAGACCCGTTCCCACGCACCCTTACAGTGAGAATCCCCTCCCCATTCACCATACAGAATCGTCATCAGACGGCAGGATCAGCAGGGCATTCCGCCGGTTCCCGGAATGCATGTGGTGTGACGGATCTCATGGGGTGGGGGCCTTGATCTACTGTAACTCCTTTGAAGAGGGGCGATTCCTTACAGTCGGGGCCATAAACTGTATCCGCAGGGCTAGGTGATAGCCTGGGACCGGCCTGGACAATCGGATATGGAGGAAGAGGGGTGTCAGAGGGTGTGATAGTGTATAGGAGGAAAGGGAGGTGTCGGGCAGGCCCGGGTGAGATTCCCAGGGAAGTGCAGCGCAGTTGGAGGGGGTTAATGGCCCGTGCATGAGAGAGAGAGAGA
The DNA here is from genome assembly GCA_963921515.1 of Calotriton arnoldi. NCBI lineage: Eukaryota > Metazoa > Chordata > Amphibia > Caudata > Salamandridae > Calotriton > Calotriton arnoldi. The sequence goes on along the minus strand of CAWUFW010013610.1, from coordinate 225,252 downwards.
GAGTGACCAGTGCGGGGGGGCTTGTGAGGATGTGGAGCCGCGCTGGGGATTAGCGGTGTGCAGAGAGTGGGTCTGATCAAGGTAGCTAAAAATGGCCGCCATGGACGACGAAAGTGTGGCATTGGGAAAAAGGGCAAGATGGCGCAGACAATGTTTATCGATACAAATTAATTTTCCACACCATTGGTCTCAACTGTCATTCACATTTTCATTCTGACCCTCACAGCGTATTCCATTATCCTGGATCACATGTACTCATCGCCTAGAAAGAAGGGCACTTCAGTCCTGTCTGATGGCTCAACACTTTACTTTGCCAATGATTTTTTCTTTCCATTTTTTTCATACTTTTTTAATCATCCTTGTTTGTTTGAAAAATGTCTTCAGGTGGCAGTAATTCAAAGCAAATAGTACATTTTCTTTGTGATTTTCATAATCTGTAGAGAGTACACCTGTATTCTGGATCCAAGACTAGATAATTTTAATTTAGCAAACAAATAGATAAAACAAGTGGAGGGAAAAAGTTTTCTTCTAATGTGAATTTGCAAATTAGTCAATATATGGAGACAGGCAAACCTCAAGTGGTAGGAGTAAACTTATGTCTATTCTGCATGCAATCAATCAATCAATCAGGGAATTGTAAGCGCGCTACTCACCCGTGAGGGTCTCAAGGTGCTGAGTGGGGGGGTCCGCAGATCTGTTTAGCTGAAGAGCCAGGTCTTGAGGGTCTTCCTGAAGGTGTTCAGGGAGGGGGCGCGTCTGATGTCTGCCGGTAGCTCATTTCAGGTCTTGGCTGCAATGTGAGAAAAGGATCTTCCGCCTGCTCTGGCTCTGTGGATGCATGGGGTTTCAGCCAGTGCGAGGTTGGAAGATCAGAGGTTTCTTTTGGGTACGTGGAAGTTGATTCTGTCATTGAGGTATTTGGGTCCGTTGTTGTGTAGGCATTTGTAGGCGTGAGTGAGGATTTTGAAAGTGACTCTTTTCTCCACAGGGAGCCAGTGGAGACTTCGTAGGTGTTGGCTGATGTGTTCGTGTCGGGGGATGCCGAGGACGAGTCTGGCAGCGGTGTTCTGTATTGTCTGGAGTTTGTGGAGTAGGGATTGTTGATGCCGGCGTAGAGTGCGTTTCCATAGTCCAGTCTGCTGGTGATGAGTGCGTGGGTGACTGTCTTCCTTGACTCAGGGGGCATCCGCTTGAAGGTCTTGCAGAGGATGCGGAGGGTGTTGAAGCAGCTGGAGGTGACGGCGTTGACCTGTCGGTTCATGATGAGTGATGAGTCGAGTACGATGCCGAGGTTCTTGGGGCGGTCTGAGGTGGTAGGTGGGCTTCCGAGGGCAGTCGGCCACAAGGTGCTGTCCCATGCAGAAGGGGTGGTACCAAGGACGAGGACTTCTGTCTTCTCGGCGTTGAGCTTCAGGCAGCTGTTGGTCATCCAGACTGCGACGTCTTGCACAACACTCACATATAGATTTGTTCCTCAGCCTTGGAAAACTTAATTTATGTAATGCTTAGAAATATATTTCAGTGATTTTAGGTCACATTCTGTTTAATATTGAAACTGAAAGAGGACTGGGTCCTTTCAGTGGACAGACCATTTTTTTCAAACATTCCTCCATGAGTCATACTTCCTTTTGGTGCAGAGATGACGATCTACTAATTCTTTTAGATTCTCCTTTACTGTGCCTTTCCCTCTCACATTAAATACCTTAGATTCACTTTTCCACATGCTAACATGAGCATATGCACCTAAATGTGTAATAACCTAAGGTTTTAGGAAGCAGAGTTGAGGGTTATCCGTCGCCAAACAGAAGTTAACCATGCCACTGTGGTCTGTTTGTGTAGCACAAATGAACATTTCATTAGAGCTGAAATAAATAGCCCTCTTGCAAAAAAAGGCTTCAATTATGGTGACAGGTTTCTACAACCACGTCTACCAGTCTCAAACACTTGAGCATGGCAGACAAGGTGGGAAAATAACTTACTAGTTAAGTGATACACATTTTCAGCCACCAGTAATTGAGAACAGTAGGGGCATAATAGTGTACAATTGCTTCAAAATACTCAAGTGATTATAAGAGTACTACATAGAACTGTAATCAACTCCTGGAGAGGATGTCACAATTTGGGAGGCAGATATATTCAATTGCAATCTCATTCGACTTACTGTGGATCAAGCAGGGTCAGAAGTTGACTTCACACTAACAGAGATATAATATGTTATAAGATGTGCCCCAAATAAGAAGGCTCCAGTTACAGAGAAATATATGGCAATTTTTAGATAAGGCTCCACTCCACTAAAAATCTATTTTTTTCACAGTGATGCAAGAAGTAATGGCTCCTAGTGCTCCAGCCAAACTCAAAGATGAAGACAGAACATCTACATCCTAAAAAAGAATCGTTCATTCCAGGAATGTAATTCCTACTGACAAATATCACTTCCACATTTAGGGCCTTATTCAACATGACAGACATCCTGTCCACAGTATCACAGGTGCCTTGGTGCCACTGGATATTATGCACTTGTAATACAGCAGATGGCATATCTGCCATGTCTGTGACAGAGTGTCCCATCCACCAAACTCTAAATCCTTAGGCACTAAGGGGCAGATTTACAAGGAAGTGCTGCAGCGTGGCAACGCAAGCCCTTAGGCTGCGCCACGCTACGACTCTTCCATAGCACAGGAATGCAACATATTTACAATAATATGTTGCATTCCTGTGCTCTCCCCTGCGCTGGCGCACAAAATGCTCCCATGCGCCGGCGCAGGCACCCTTGCACCATTGTGCAAGGATGCCTGCGTCATGGGGAGATTGTTTTTGTGCAGGAAGGGGCACCTTCCTGCACAAAAACAATCACTACAGGCATTTTCCTCTTTCAATGCGTGCTGTAGAATGCAGCACACATTGAAAGAGGAAAAACGAGGAGAAATGAAAATATTCCTCCTCGTTGCGCCTTGCTACGCCACCCCTAGGGTGGCGTAGCATTCAGACGCATTTCCAGATTCACGATTCCTCGTAAATCTGGAAATGTGTCTTATTCCATGGGTGTTGCGTGGGAACACCCACAGCAACACCCAGGGAACGCCCCTTTCACGCAAAGTGTTGGGTGTAAAGGGGCCATATTTACATGCAGGGTGGCTTTTCCTGTCCTTGTAAATATGGAGCAGTAACATGCGCCACCAGTACGTCACAAAAAGTGACGTACTGGTGGCCCAGGGGGCTTGTAAATCTGCCCCTAAGGGCCTAATTTATATGTTGTTGAAAAGGGTACTCTGTTTCCTCATTTCTCATCTGTGTTGCAGAGTGAGTCCTGAAAGTTAGCACCATTCTCTGTCATGACGGAGTAATTAAAAAGCTTTTTTTACTTAGGCATCCCAAGAGCCTGTGCAGTGCAGAAACTCTGAATGAGCTCGAGGATGCATCAGTCACTTCACTTTGAGTAAGCCTTTGGAAGGGCTTTGCATTCAGGGAAACATTTGGAATTCACTGACAACAATAGCCATCCATTCCCCAAAACATCCTTACTTTTTTTGAGTCATTAGTAGGTTCCTTTTCAGAATCTCAGAGATGCGTTCTGTAGACACCTTCCTCACTCCTTTTTTAATATTGTGACCTAAGTAAATAACCTCTTTCTGGCAATGCTGCTGTTTTCTTGGGGACAGTTTATGACTATATTTTGTTAGGTGATTAAGCTTGTAGCTTCTTTTCTTTTGGCTGCAAACATCAGGCCATCTATGTATTGCACTAGCACTCAATTACAGGGCAGATGCAAACTCCCTACACATTTCTTCAGAATTTGGAAGAAGATGGAGGGACTGTCTGTATAGCCCAGTGGGATCCTACACCTGACCATTAGTCTATCTAAAAAATCTAAACACAAAGAGATTTTATCTTCTTGATGAGGAATTGAGAAAAATACTTGACACAAATCGATAATCATAAACCACTTTGCATTTATAGGGGTTTGGAACAAAATGACTGAAGGATTAAGGGATGAAATGGGAATTACCATTTTGTTCATTTTTCATAGGTCTTGTACAATGCACCATTTTCTATTTGGTTATTTCAAGCCCATAATCTGTGAGTTGCAAGGACTTTATAGCACTTCTTTTAAAATTCCTTGCTGACAGGTGCCAATACCTCCTCTGCTTCACGAGTAAGTTTGTATTGAGGAGTACGAGGATACATTGCATTTGGCTTTACTGTAATCTACGCTGGATCTGCACTTTTTATCAAACTGATCTATTATTCTGTAAAATCTCAAACCTCCTCTATCACCGTGTTCCCCAAATCAGGAGGCAAGTTCTCTTTTGTAAGAACTAGAAAAAATTCACTCTTATTCTTGTCATTTTGGTTTGAATTCAGAATCCTCATCTTGCATTTGAATTGCTACACCATCCAATGTGCAATACATTGCACAGCTAATTTGCTAAACATATAATTTCCCAACACATTTTTAGGACTCCTTCACAAATTATGAACTGATGGTCATTCTCAGTGAACCACATTTATACAGGAACAATTTCTGGCACCTTATTAGTAGTCTGTTTATTTTAAAAACACCTACAACCTGGACTTCTTTTCCCAAGAGGGGTGGGTTAGGATCCTAACAAGCAGTCTAACTGTGCAGCAGCTAGCCCTTGTATTACTCAGAAATGTTTCTTGGTGGCCATTCAGCTCACCATCTACGTATTAGCCATTCCGTTCTTGGACTGCACCAAGCATGAAATCCTCGTCCCCTCAACACCATAATTGTGTCAAGTCAGTGATTTGTTTGAAAATGTTATTAATAACTGAATGGTTTTGTTGAAAACTAGGATTCTGGTAAGAATTCGGCATTTGATTCTGCATTTTATGATGTATCATTAAGGCTGCAGGTAAGATTACATTAAACTGCCTTTGATTCTGCATGGTTTGCACAGACGCCAGTTGGGCTGGGGCTACTGACTGCGTCATCACCCTTTCCTTGATATTCCTTTGTTCACTATCAAAATAATCACTACAATATTTGACATATTTAAGGATCTCTACCAACGACTTTGCCTGCAAAAACATTAAACTTTGCTGAATATTAGAACTAATTTCCAGATGCAAACCCAATACAAATGCTGAAACAAATCCACTAACACCCAATTTCACTGGGTCTACAACTCTGCTATACTGTCTGTAAATCTGCATCAATCTCTCATAATATGCATGTACCAATTATTTAGGATCTTTTGTCCTCATAATTTTTGAGAGATGTATTCCTCTCCATGGAATTCTATTCATCAGATGCTACATCACTAATTTATATTTATCAATTACATTTCATTAGCTGCAGTCTTATTCCATCCTCTGAGTCGTAAACAAGTAGGAAGTCCTGAATTAATCAACTGTTTGTTGGTAGGGGACCGTTCGGGTGGAATCTTATCACCCTCGCAAGCAGTGGTTACAGACTTTTCATAGCAGACCCATTTTCATTGAACCAAACTCTCAAATAGAAACTAAAATCAATCAATTGCAATGCAATTTCAAAACGAGACCAGCAACTCAATGTGCAACTCAACCTACAGTCCAAAACAAATACAGACAAGGTATTTGTGTGCCTACCAGGATACGAGACAGGAAATCAAACTCACCACAAAAGTAGGAGAAACACTAAAAAAAAAACAGTCACACTAAGATAAATTATTGATCAAGGGCAATCCACCTTTGAGACAGTGCATCTATTTTCTGTGCACAAAGAAATGAAAAACACAACTCTTATTAGTTCATTCACTACTAGACCATTAAGGAATTATAGGACTCTAACCTGTAATCTTGAAGTGATGCCACACACCTTCAGGAGAGAGCTTAAAATTGTATCTCAAGATTTTAAATTACTTTGAATCTGTTAAACCAAAACCACATTAAATCACAATATTTTGACAAATTTAAAATAATTTTAGCAATTCATGCAAAACATTACAACACACTGCCAATTTGGACGGATAATGCTCAACAAGATCACACCCCAGAAACAAACTGATGTTTTAAAATAATATACATACTACAGAAGAATTACTCCAAATCACACGTCTCAGGACAACTCAAATACCATAACAAGCCTTAACACACCGCATGTAAGAAAAATTACTTCACAAAGCCTTATTCTTACTCACGTAATGCAATCTCCAACAACTTCATCAGGACCAGTTCATTTGATGTACTACTGCTGACAACATGGTGTGAATCAAATGATACATCACAATATCCAATGGAAAAAATGAAAACACATCATATAAAAAATTACTTTTACTCTCTTACTAATGAATAATCCTCTATTAGGTATGGAAGAGAAAAACAAAGGCACATTCAAGTTCAAATTGAGATCTCTGAATTTGTTCCCTATCAGATCACGTTCTAGTTTATTCTTTATGCTTTATGGGTTTGACACTTAGGGGCTCCTTTAGAATTTGGTGAATGGCCCTCTGGTCTAGCAGGTCAGTCGAGGATATGATTCCACTTCCCTGGTGAAGGGACACCCACCTATTTAAGAAATCCCTCTATACCTGGTGGGGATCTTTCAGACTACAATGGCACCATGTTGTTTTGGCCTCACTGCAGGAGCATAACACAGGCCCTTTCTTGAAGGGTTGGGGTTAGGAGACCCCAAACCATTCAAAAAGTCCCCAAAGCTTGAGGGGCCGCATTCAGCAGATAACCAATGTATATCTGTGAGATACAGTAGACTCAGTAGACTCAGGGGGCTTTCATCACATTCTGCAGAGCAGTCTCATTATTTTGCGTTATGCACTGCCCCTCTTGATATTTCTGTTTATTTTGCAAAAATAAATTTACAAACTTACAAACCAAATGCGTGTCTTTGAAAAACAATGAATCACTGGCTGCACTGCATAAAGAGTTTCTCCCTGCTCATCGGATCCAATAATTGATTTCTCTTTACAGAACCGCCATGCCTCACATGGTGGTCCATACATGCAACGAAATCTAATGACAGTGGCACAGCCCTAAATAGGAAGTGGTGATCATCATGGTGACTAGGGACCCAGTGGTAGACGGATTGCTAAGTTACGAGTTTGTGCTGGTGGTGCGAGCTGATGCTCCCCAAGTGCAAATCCTAAGGTTCTCCAGCCTGTAAATGGGGCAACGGGACAGTGAGGTTTGTGGGCAGGACATCTGCCAAATTCTAAATTACCCTATTAGTTCCTGTCAACAGTGAAATAATATTGCTTAAAGCAAAATAATATTTCAATGTGCTTTCAGAACACATATAATACAAAGATCACATGTGGCTCAGCTGGGAGAAGGTAATGCAGTCCTGATTCTTCCTTTCATTATGATGGTTGAAATTTTATTGGGTGCCCTTCCGGAAAAAAAGTCACGTACTGTTATTTATCTTTGATCAATTAGCATTTTAGTTGAATCATTCAACTATGTAAATTAAACATTGTCATCAATTTAATGTCATTGTGTAATGTGCGGGTACATTCTTTCTAAGCAAAGTCATTTCGGGCCCTATTTATCAAGAGACTGTGTTGTGTTTGCACCACCCAACATGGTGCACGCGCGGCACAAACCCTAAAATGTATCAAACCACAGGGCACTTGATAAATCAGGAGCAACACAGCGCAAACCGTAGTGTTGCTTTACTCTGCTCTGGGAATTCGATCCATTGCATTGCATGGGTGTTCCCAAGCAACTCCCATGGATTTTGTTGCATTCCCAGATTTACCATCACTGGTAGACCGGAGAATGCGCCAAAAAGATGCACCTTCTCAGGTGAGGCGTAACGAGGAGAAATATCTTAATTTCTCCTCGTTACTATATGTGTGCTGCATTCTTCTACAAAGAGAGAGGAATATGCCTCTCAGGATTGTTTTTGTGCAAGAAGGCTCCCCTTCCTGCACAAAAACAATCCTGCATGAAATGCAGGCACCCTTGCAAAGGGGGCATGGGTGCCTGCGTTGGCGCAAGGCAGCCCATTCTGCACCAGCACTGGGGAAATACGGTGCATTCCTGCCCTTTCCTTGCAATGCAGCACCTCAAGGTGACTTGCTGGGCTGCTCTGCATTACAACTACATAAATATGCCCCTTATTGTTTTGTGAGCAAAACACTTGAGAAAAAATACACTGCAGAATTTGGCAAAAGAAATTCCCTAGCTCTTTGGCTCCTACAATACCGCACTACGGGGCATATTATCAAGGACGGGGTTAAACTTATCGCCGGTTTAGCGGCAGAAAACTGCCGCTAAAGCGGCGATAATGGGCTTGATAATATGCCCTGGAGAATTCCAATAGAAGCCCATGTTCACACCAGAACATGGACTTCTATTGAATTCTCAAGGGCATATTATCAAGCCCATTATCGCCGCTTTAGTGGCAGTTTTCTGCTGCTAAACCGGCGATAATTTTTAACGCTGTTCTTGATAATATGCCCCTATATTTGCTGCTTCTGCATGTCTCATTTTGCTGCCATTCCCCTAAACTCTCTTTATGCTGCACCTGCCACAAATGCACACGTCACTCACTTACACATTCATTCGACTACTCAATGCGAGAAGAGAGCAAAGTGCCACAGACAGTGCGTTGTCGTTAATGGTGTTCTTCTGAGACTAGCAGATGCATGACTTCCAGCAAAAATTGGCATAGGTCACATCAGCTCAATTTATAGTGAATCTAAGAAGGATTGCAAAAATTGCAGTACCTTATTAGCTGAAAAGTCTTTATTGCAACATATGGAGGTTTCATTAACAGTAACGACTTTACTCTCCGATGTGAATTTTGAAATATATTATGCTATGAATAAATTCCATGAATTACAAAACGTTAATATTAAATACGAGCATGTTGGCTTCTGCCATTAATTCAGTATTTTTAAATTGCTTTTGGCGATGCTCTCCAGCTCTTGAGAAATATTCCTGGAAATATGTATACCATTAAATAACTCAATGAAGTTGAACTAATAGTTCTGTAATGTTGAGTCTAGCGTGAACATTTACAGATAGAAAATGTAAGTATATTGCATTATGGAAAATATGCTTTCAGCACATAGAATCAATTTATCAATGTTCAAATGTTTACCATTAGGTTAATTGCAAAATGCACTGTCAGATTCTGCATTATATGTGTTTGAGAATAGATTAATAAAAAAGTACTCCATTACTTGAACTTAATAAGGTTTCACAATCAACCAATCAATGCAAGGCGAACTTCATGGCTTCATAGTCCTTTTAGATACTAACAGTAGTTGAGCTTTTTAGCTCAACCAATTATTACATATCTGGAGGTACAGAGCAGAACAAGATGTTAAGTATTTTTCTTTATTGCTTTCTTCCCGAAGTTATATTTTTTCATGAGCCTTGTAATTGCATTATTTTAAGCAAGAAAAAGAAAAATAATTGACCCTCCGCACATTTTATTTATTACTTTCATGTGCAGAATTGTCCACCCAGGTGGAATCTTCCTTGAGTAAATTCTGAAATTTTCAGTACTCTCACAAGGCTTTGACTGACACAGACTTCCTTGAGCACTCCAGGAAACCTTTGGGAATATCAAAATAGACAGAAATCTGCTCCAAAAGTAGTAATAGTCCCAGTTTTCCTAAAATGGTAGATCTGGGAATGCGCCAAAAAGGTATGTCTTCTCATGGGAGGCGTAACGAGGAGAAATATTTTTATTTCTCCTCATTACCTCCTCTTTTTATGTAGCACACATGGAAAGAGGAATATGCCCCTCATTGTTGTTTTTGTGCAGGAAAGGGCCAATTCCTGCAAAAAAACAATCTTGCTTACAACGCAGCCATCCTTGCACCACGGTGCAAGGGTGCCTGCATTGGAGCTAGGTAGCCAAAATGGCGCTTGGACAGGGACAAAGGCAGGAATGCACCGTATTCTTTTACATACAAGGCATTCCTGCCCTTTCCCTGTCACGCAGCACAGCATGTTTTTTTTGTAATTATGCCCCTTTACCCGTGAAGAGAGGGGTGCAAGAAGTGGAAGAGATTAGGAGGGTGACTATCTTCAAGAGAGAGCTACGCAGCTGGTGGTCACAAATGAGGCGAGCATATCCTGACAACCTTACTGTCCCTTCATAGGCAAGTGAAGTTAGGTTTTAAGTGGGAAATGAAGCAGAAGGTGTTAAGGGAGCTGGTTGTTTCCCAATGAATGATATGAAAATCAATGTTTCTCTTTCACAGGTTAATGTCATAGATAAGGAAATTAGGAGGGATCAGTTGGTCAAGACGTTGGCCAAGGACAGTAACGGACATGTCTTTTCTCTTGCACAGAGGGAATTTTCAAGGAACGTAAAAGGCTGGTTTGATTGAACTAAAAAGGAAATAGTTCTGCACATTAGCTGTGTGATTCAAAGACTGGTGTGCTGTCAGGGTCACGCTTTATTAATACACTGAATGAAAAGAAATGTGCCTACTGCAATCTTTCCTGCAGATGGACAGCCATAATGCTGTAGACCTGTGACCTGGAGATCACAATCTATGTGTGACAGAAAAGGAAGAACATGAGCAGAAAGAAGAAACGCGCAGGATGTAGCAAAAGAGAGCTTGACAAACATCCATCTCAGGACACTTTTGATTTAACTGAAGTTCTAATTTAATGGCCAAAACTTAAACCATAAAACATCTTGTGGCAAGCTTTATGGTTCTTTTTACACTTTTAATGACTTGCCTACGTTTGCATCTGTGTTGAACCAATTGTTATATATTTTCAGGAACCACACAAGATGAATTTTTCTTCTCTCTTTTCTTCCGGAAGATGAAAGTATTTTGAAGGTGCTTGTAGTTCTGCATATTTTATATTAACGCTTACGCTTCGTTAAACAGAATGTCAATACAACTGAGATTTCACTACACTGCGCGGGTTTTCTTAATGACAATTATCTTGGTGATACCTAACATCAAATATTTTATTAGATTTTGCAATTTTGGTCAAAACATGTTTCCTTAAAATGTATTTCCATGTTTTTTAGCATTAGACACATACGAGTTGGATTTCTATGTCTTTTTATATCCCATTTCTTTAAATGTGTGTTTAACACTGAGCAGTTCATCCCCCTACATTACACACACACAAATACTCCATTATTGAAATTAATTTAATAGGCTCAGCGGAGGCACAGAAAGACATGTTCATCAAAAGAGCTAGATATGAGGATAGAGGAAGTATCAGCACAACATATGGTATAAAAATCAGAAATGTATAAACACTGTGAGAAATAACCAGTGCAGCACAGAAGAACTGCAAAAATGTTTTTTTTAACACGAAAATGTTTTTTTAACATGTTACCATTACAAGATGAAGCTACCTACCAATGAGCAACTGAAAAGGAACTCCACCCACCAGAACATTTGCTGGAAAGCACCTTGGTGACAAAAGCAGCACACATGACAAATGATCGAGAGTACAGAAGAAGATGCACCAGCAGTTCTCTCAACAAGCACGTCCACCCCCACAACCAAATAACATTACTGTGGAATGCTCAAATACACACACTGCTGGGGGGGGGGGGTACTAAAATTCCACATAGTCTGGCTTAGGACCATTTAGCGCTAAATATGACACTGATGGATTAGTACATCAAAATGCTGATATTAATTGGGACATGTTGTACAAATGTATTAGAAGCACATGAATAATGCCAAATCAGTGCAAAACATATAGTGGAATGAAATCAAGATAACAATCTACTGTTAGACCAGTGACCACTAGGGTAGACCCTGGACAGCCCAGAGGGCAGGGTGCAATGTATGTAAAAAAGAGGACATGTACTTTTAAGTTTCAAATGTCCTAGTAGTGAAAAACTCTTAATGTTTTCACTACTGAAAAGTTTATCTCGCCCATAGGATAACATTGGGATTACCTTATTACCGTTTATAAGTATAATTTTCAACTGGAGAGATATAATTGGATCAAGTTTGGTGTCTCTGGAATACTAATTTTAAATCCCAACTTTTGGTGTAGTCGGATTTTAAATTCCCTTAATCGGATTTTAAAATCCCTGAACATCTTTAGGAAGACGCTCAAGACCTGGCTTTTCGACTGAACGGAGCTGCTTAACCCCCCTCCCCCAGCGCCTTGAGACCCTCACCGGTGAGTACCGTGCTTACAATTCCCCTGATTGATTGATTGAAATTACATTTCTTAAAATGCCACTTTTAAAAAGATGGCACATTCTTGTCTTAGCCATTTGATGTCTGCATCCTGTCTCTTGTCACATGACTAGGTGTAGTTGGCAGTTGGACTTTGTGTATTCTTCCTAGACAGCGACACACAATGGAGCTTAGGTGTGACTGAATGGGTCACCACTGGCAGGATGGGAGGGAGGAGCTGGAAACAGATTCACTTACACCTGAATAGGCTGTGTCCATTCCCAGCAAAGGGCTGATAACCCCCTGTAGTTGGTCTAGAGCCAGGGCAGGGAAGGAAGGGCATCTTTGCACTTCAAAGGCAAGCCTCTGGAAGCTGCCCCCCACTTTAAAGGCACAACTGTGTATAAAAGAAGAACCTCAAACTACACCACTTCAGTTGGCCTAAGGTGTTTGCCAGCGAAACCGATCCATCTTCTCTACTGAGCGACGCATCCCTGAGCAGAACTGACACATCTCCTCAGCTGAGCAACACATTCCTGATCAGAATCAATGCATTGATTCTGCTTCATGGATTGGACCCATTGCAAAGACCTGCATCCCCAACCGCAGTCCTCCCAACCGATGCATCGGCCATGTGGTGCATCCCCAGCCCAGGTCCTCGTATCTCTTGTCGATGGCAGCCTCGATGATGATGCAGGCCTCCGCATCGCTGCCTCACACCTCCTCAGAACCGACACATTGCTAGCTGCACACTGCCGACTTTGCACTGCAAGCCCTATTGGTGGGATCCTCGATGATGATGCAAAATGACCTCTAAATGCAGCCTTGCCGCATCTCAGAGCCAATGCATAGCTTCAGCTGTGCGGCACAACTTCAACAAGGATCCACGCAAATATCCACATCCAGGATTTAAGGTACTCTGTTCAGAAGGCCTAACAGGCTCCCTTTAGCCAGCCCATGCTTCATCATGGTGGGCCTGAACTTGTGACTTTGTCCCAGTCCTGTGCGGTCAGATATCCCCAGTAGCACTTTGTGCTTTTTGGTGCTTCTTCCACTAAAATGTTAAAATTCAATATCTCCGGTTCTGCTAATTGGGTTTTTGTCATTTTGGTCTTGCTTTATTTATTAAAACATACTTTTTTCTTCTAAACCCATTGTGGGTTCCTTTTGTGGTGGGGTTCACTATTTTACTGTTTGAAGTGTTGCACAAATACTTTACACATTGCTTCTAAGCCTGACTGCTCTGTGCAAAGCTACCAAGGGGGTGAGCGCAGGTTAATTTGGGGTTTGCTTGTGCCTTACCCTGACAAGGATTGTGTTTTCTGCTTGACCAGAGCTTATACCCCAGTTAACCAACAACTCAATTTCTTACACTGAGGAATTATAATTCAAAACCCTCTGTAATGGTGAAGCCGGATTTTAAGTTTCAATTCTGAAAATGCCACTTGTAGAAAGTTGCCATTTTTTTGTCCTAGCCATTTGGTGCCTGCAGCCTGTTCCTGAGTCACATGACTAGGTGTAGTTACCAGTTAGCCTTTGTGTATTCCTCCTAGACAGTATCACAATAGAGGGTCTGGGTGTTGGCAGTATGGACCATTCTGGCTTGATGGAGGAGCTGAGCTTTCACCTACCACACTTGAACTCACACTCACAAAGGAATTCACACTCGCCTATTGTGCACCCAGACAGACTGGGACCATGGCAGGGACTCAAGAAATTCCAGACACCTCTGTAGGGCAAAACATCCAGAAGCTTCTACCGCTTCAAAGGGAGCAGTAGGTCTGAAAATGGGACCATTAGACCCATTGTTAAGTACACTGGACCTGTGGATACTACAGAAGATGGACTGTCCTGTTGCCAAAGTACTACACTGCTGCTGAAGGACGTGCCCTGCTCTCTGAGAAGAAAGACTGGACCTGAACCCTTCATCCTAGGCTGAAGTGACTCCAAGGGTCAGCTGACTGACCTCTTGTTCTGAGCTACAGGGACACAGCAAGCTTCAGAGGCCTCTCTGCAACTGCAAAGCTGACCTGCTGCAACTGGATCTGCCTGGGCATTGCTGCCGATTGCTGGAGTGAGTTCCTGATCCCCAAGAGGTGCCTCCCAGGTCCTAGACTCTAGGTGTGGCATTATTTGAGGTACTCCTTGAAGAAAAGGAATAATCCTGAAGTTCTGGGCTCTTTGCAACAGCAAAAGGGTCAGTTCACGCGAACATCTTGCCGCCCGTCAATGCAAAACTCCGGTGTACCCTACTCTTCGTGGTACAGCGACCGCCGGTGAAGACCGACAATGCAAGTTCTGCACTTTGCGCCACAGCAACTATCAGCCCATGGTTACCTCCAACCCACATTTTCCAGCAACAACCCATCACAATGTCTGACAGGATCTTTGTGATTCAGCGACGACCATCTGTGATTCCCAGACAGCTCTTTGCACAACAGTGGCGATCATCCGTCATGCTCTCCCTGCTCTTCACATCCTCCTCCACCGTGAACTGAACTCTTCATGCTGGACTTTATCAGCTTAACTAACCTGGTCCCTGTATCCAGTGCAGCTGGCCTGAACGTATGAATTTAACCCGGTTTTGCACAACCAGATATCCACGAGTGGCATTTAGTGCTTTTAGGTACTATACTTAGCTGAAACCTTTAAAATTGCATATCTCTGGTCCTACTGATTGGATTTTGTCATTTGTGTGTCAAATAATTTATAAAAATGTACTCTATTTTTCTAAATTGGATATGGGATTTTCTTATATTGTGTTTTCACTTTATTACTGTGTGTGTGCTGAATTAATACTTTATTTTGCCTCTAAGTTAAGCCTGACTGCTTTTGGGTCAAGCTACTAGAAGGATAAGCACAGGTTAATTTTGTGAATTTTGTGGGTCATCCTGACAAGGATTGTGGCTGTTGCTTCAAGAGGATTTCACCCCCTTAACAAACAACCCCTTTTTTCGCAGTTACCCATTCAAAATGTCAGCTTTTCATCCAGCCAAGTTCCTTTTCCATTCATAATATTTCTTGGAATGTTTTCTCTGCCATCATTTTTGGGCAGTAAAAAAACGACATTCTCTGTTTTTTACCATGTGGAGTGGAATCGTGGTTGCTTCCCAGGCGATACAAAGCCCAACACTGTTACATTGAGGAACATAGTCTGGGTTCTTGCTAGAAATAGGATTCATGGTTGACTAAAGTATGCACCCAAGCCAGGCAGTGACCACCGCTCTAGTCAGGGTAAGCTAGATACACATTAAAATATAACATGTGTTCACCATCTGGTAGCTTGGCACAGAGCACTCTTATCTAAAGAGGCAATGTGTAAAGTATTTGTCCAACACACCACAAAAAAGCTCCACATGGGCTTAGAAAAACGGAGAATATTTATCTGAGCACAATAAGACCAAAGCAACAAAAATCCAATCTGTAGAAGTCGAGATATGAATTTTAAAAAAATGTAATGCAAAAATAGTGCTTAGAAGCCACTGGCGGTCAAAAGGTTACTTGAGGTTACGAGGGACCGGTGCAAATCCAAAGTTCAGGCCGACCACGAAGAGGGCAGGCTGGCTACGTGACCCACACAGGGCCTGCTGAGAAAGTACCTGGGATGGAGCAAAGCGGCAGTGCTGAGGGCACGATGCACCGATCTTTTCCACGCAGTCAGGTCACTGGGTTGTCATCGAGCTACACTGAAGTGAAGACAATAAGTCATCACCGAGCGGCGGAGAGCATCGTCGTCAGGTCACGCAGGCCGTAGAACCACTGTCATTGAACAAGCTCTGCGTCAGCGTCAAAGGGTGATGCATCAGTTCTGATCTGTGCATTGGTGACGATGCTTTGGTTTTGAAGAGAACAGCTGCATAACCCATTTCTGAGGCCCAGAACTTGGAGGGGGAACCCCAGGCAAGGGTAGGACTCACAGAAGACAGAATCCACCAGCAGAATTGCAGGAAGTCTTTTGTGTTCCTGAGACTTCAGAAAACTTGAGGCAAGCCAGCAAGCCCTTGGAGATCACTTGGAGGGAAGGCAGAGTGCAGCTCTCCTTCCAGCAGAGTCAGGGAGCAGCAGGCAGCAGGACAACAAGTAGAAAATCAGTCCTTCAAGAAAAGCAGTCCAGTTGAGTCATTCAAGCGGCACAGCAGTCCTTCTGACAGAGGTTCACTTCAAGAACCAGTGTCTGATTTCCAGAGGGTCAGAGACCCAGTACTTATACCTAAAAGTGCCTTTGGGTGTCTTCAAAGAAACTCCCTGAAGTGCACAAGGATCCCTTTAAACCCAGTCCTGTCTGCCAGGCTACCTGTGGGGTTAAACCAGTGCTTTGTGTGTGGACAGGACAAAGCTGACTAGTGGCTCCAAATCATGTATAACTCATTTAGCCAATTCTGACATTTTAGCCAATAGCACTTTGCATGCTGGTGTTCTAAACCTATAAGAACATTGCTAAAAGCAAAACTACAAGCCCCACAATAGGACATGCTGTCGGCTGAGAAACCAGGAAATGCTGATTGCATCATATTTCATTATTCATAGCACCACTTGACAGAATTGGGAAATGTAAAAATAAAACTTAGTTTCTGAATTTCTTTTTTTGTAGTCAATCAATGTTTAAACATCCCTTTGGGTGATAGGGAAGAAATAGCCTTTAAAATGCAAATGCCAACATCTCACCACTAATTGGACAACGTTTAACACTCCTTCTGAAAGCAATGCGAACAGCAGCAGTTTGACATGTCTCAAGAGACATTGAGATAATAAAACAATGTGCTGGCACCTCTCTCTAAGAGCCCATTTTCGGTCTAGAGGTTGCTGTGATTTAGTGGTTTAGTCGAGGGGCTTTTGACAGGTGCACGGTGCTGCCCCTTAGAACGCGAGATATGCACCCACACCTTCATATTTTTGTGGGTCTTTACAAATATTTTTAATGCATGTCCTGACTGCTTCAGTGGTCTTCACTTACTAGTGAAAATTGCTGGAGTAAGTGCGTGTGCCTTTGAACGAAATGAAACACATGACTCACTGTAGAAGGTGGTAGGATGAAAGTGTGATTGAAAAATATTTTCACGCGAGTGAAAAAGAGGCTTTTTCATTTTATTTGTGAACTATGCACAATCCTTTTCAACGCCACTAATGCGTTTTACGCTATTCTTAAAATACACATTTTCTGGGCTAGCGAAAAAGGCAGATACGTGTGTGTTTTTTTTAAATATCATGCGGTTACATCTGTTCTTTACCATAGATTTTGTACTTCAGTGAAAGCAAGTGTCCTATACATGGTATGCAAGTGTAACTTACACACAGACGTAGACACACTTTATGACTTTCGTAAATCATCCCTGCTTTTATAAATCAGGAGTGAATATTGGGTTAGAGTCCAGAACCCCCATTTCCCTTTTTAAATAAACCACAGAAGGACATTTAGGGGGCCATTATGATGTCGGGCGGATCACCACCGCCCGACCGGCGGTGGCGATCCGCCCGACATATTTCCCCGCCCACCCTCCATTTACCCCCACCACATTACAATGGCGGGGGGTACAGCGGCAGACGGAAAGACCGTCTGCCGCTTTTCCGCAGGCAGGCAATCGTTAAGATTGCCTGCCATGCGGTCCTGGGCCATAATATGGTGGCGGTGCCTAGGCACCGCCCGCCATATTACGATGTATGCGGAGTTGTGCCTTTCCATGGCGGCGATGCCGCCATGGAAAGGCATGCAGTCTTTGGCTTTGGGGGCCCGTTGCGGGCCCCCGGGGTGTTGGGGGAGTGGGGGTGCACTTGGGGGGTACCCATGGTACCCCCCTTCATTGGCATGCACAAGGTGGCAGGCACTGCGCGGTGCCTGACACGTCGTGCATATCAATGCACAACATGCAACTTTTGCATTGCGGCGGGTGCATCCTAATGGGCCTAGCGGGACCACCGCACCTCTGGCGGTTGGTCCCGTTTACCGTTACGGTGGCGGGCCCTAAGTTTCTCCCCATCTGAGGAGACATCCCCTCCCTGGAAAATACTGTTATGCCGAGCTGTTTTGCGCCTGGTTTTTCGGGGTAGGGAGAATGGAAATCCAGGTCTGTGATTAGGAACCAGAGTGGTAAAGGTTACCACCCTACAGTCTGCCCACTGCAGAATGGTCCATCTTCTACATCACCGCCCTAACTTAGCAATGCATTTGCAAGAACTATTTAGGCCAAACAACTTGCAAACACTCCATAATCCGCAAAAAATGCTTTATTCATTATGCACAAATGGACCGTTTCACAAACCATTTAGGAGTACAGGAAGTAGTACAACTGGAGTACTCGTTTTCGAGCTCTTAGATGCTTTCATGGGTGCTTTCAATTTCTAGTAGCTGCATTTTATTCCCGTTTTAGATGTTTTGGAACAAGTCACAAGGGCATTTAATAGTACGTAAAACAATACTATATAGGTACCTCTTTATGTACTCCAAAATGCCTCTGTGAATAGGCCAGAATATCGACCCAAAACAGCAGTTTTAAAGGTATTAGAACATGACCAACTAAACAAACGCAGAAGTTAAGAAATGAATTCTGTTTTCCTCCAATTAGGCAGCCATACTACTGATCTTAAGCACTAGCAGTAGAACCAAAGCATGAACTGTGGAAAGTAAAACATGTACTGAAAGAAGACAGAAGCATCCAGAGAACAAACACCAACATCAAATAGGGAAGAGTCCTGATGGGTCCAGACACAGTGAAACAATGCTCCAAAAAGAGTAGAATGAATTACAAACCCCCAAAGTTGTAAAATGTGCCTTATGTGATGGACCTGACTTTCCTGGTTGGGAGACCCAGGAGCAAACCCCGAATGACCCATACCTCCTTCCCAACAAATTAGTATAAGACCCAGCTTTTTGTTTTTTGAGGAAACAATTCTCAGGCCTTATTTATTTACAACAGATAAACAAGCATTTGATTTATGCAAATATGATCAACAAACAGTACCCAAAAAGTTTATATCAGTAGTTTAACCAGCACTAAACATATGAACTCCTTATCAAATTCAATCTACCCAGAGTCATGTTTCTCTCCTAATGGCCCATTTTAGCATTAGATAATTTAAATGGGATCCCTGCACTTACTTTAGGGGCCACTTGCAGGTCCAAGTTCACCTTCTCCCAACACAGAGAGCCTAGATAACTAATAAGCTGATCTAATGTTGGACCCCCTGGCACCATTTTGGGAGATAGGCCTGGGCAACCAGGCCATACGTTGGCACACTTTCTTGGCACAAGCGCCATCTCCCCACTTCCAAAGGGCAGTACAATGGAGTGTCCACAAAGGGCTAGGGACAGTTGCTGAAGTGTCTACTTCCATCCCCCTTTATTAGTGGAGGTCCAATGCACACCAATGGGGTAAAAATAACAAAATTACAGAATTCACCTGACTTTTGTAATGTCTGATGCCATGGTATCTACCAGGCTTGTGGCCAACCATGAGTTTACCCTGTTGCATTTTCAGATTGTTAACTGACCTTATGGACCTCCCCACTGGCCTCCTGATGAGGGGCAACACTGTTGTGCATGAATGCTAGCAGTCACTCAGCAGAAAGCTCATTACCTTGAGGGGAACAAGCACATACCATCCTCAGGAAAAAAACTGATTATCCCTCAGGAAACCATGCGTAGCTGTCTTCATGTGACATATGTTAAAGATCTTCTTCAGATGACTATTCAAGTGCCTAGTAGATTTATTACCACCCCTTGGAAAGGAACTTTTTCTACAGATGCCATGATCTCTGTCTCCTTCACTAAATAATGCAGCCAATCCAACAGCACCAGGCCAATACATGTAGAAACCAGTCTCCATAGCTGGTCTTCTGAATTTGTCATGCCTGATCATGACCTCCGCGTTTTGGATAAATGAATGACCAAGAAATCCTGCACTGTCTGGAGCCATGTGACCTAATGAAAACAGTTGAGGAGGGAAAGACAACAACATCAGTACTCGGCTCTCCTTCAAACTAGCATAACCAGGTCATTTGGAATCTAGATGACATTCAAGAAAACATAATGTTCATAGCAATGTGATTTCCAAATTTTGATCCTCTTTACAGCACCCATGTCCATACCCAAGCCCTTAACCGAAGTGCTTGAAGTTAGAGTAGTTCCACCCTGCTGCTGGCTGAGCCATGGCAAGGACGTCACTGAACTGGAACCTGGTCATGCGTACCCAACTAACAAGCACCAACAAAGAGGTTGTTTGACAGTTAGGAAGCAACCGCATGAAAACGGTCTGAGGCGATACTGATCTCCACACAAAACCTCTTGCATGTCTGAAGTTAACATGGCCCATACATCCTATTTGATCAGGCTTTGAAACAGGAAGGTTCAGGGCCATGTCATCTCCTATTTAGGTGATGTTCCACAAGCATGCAACCGACTTATATTCCCTAAATATTTCCTAGAAGTCCAAACAAAATGCAGACATCAAATGTACAGACTAGCAGAAAGGATAGGCTCACATACACCAGTTTATCTTCAAAAGGCTACCTCCCAATCGTCTTACAAATTTGGAAAGATTTTGAATGGTCTAAGGCGCCTTTCACCTTGAAGAATAAAACCAATAAAGAGATGTGTCTCCAGGCAGAGGATATCACATCCCATGTTATGTACTCCAGGAACCCTACCCTGGTTTCCAGAGGAAACAGCTCCCCCTCTGGAGAACCCTCAAGAAATGATAAAGCTAAAAAGTCTCCTCATAGTCCTTCCTTGTCTCAGGGGCTAGACTGGCTGTTATAAGGCCTGGGAAGACTGAGCACCAAGACTCCAAAGTTTTTCTGGAAAGGGGCAGTTTCTTCTGCTGCTCCCAGGTAGAAACACCGGAACTTCTGCAACTTAAATTGAGATAAGGCATCAGCAGTGTTGAGTAGGACATCAGGCACATGTCTGGCTCTAAACAAGATCTTATTCTGAAAACAAATGATTTTAAAAAAATTGGGCAATCTCAATACCATCTTATACTTGACAAGCTGTAAGTAATTGTATTAAATACCTGACATGCTGTCAGACCGAAATCTGACTGGCTGGTCTTGGAAGCACGATCCATTAAGGCATGAAGTGCAAATAGAATGGGGAACAACTGTAAAAAGGCAACATTCCTGACAAGACCAGACTCAAACCATTCTTGTGGCCACGATTGGGCACTGCAGTTTCTCCCCAAAATGACTCCTGAGGCCTACGCTATCTGTTGCTTCAGTAAAAAGGCTCAACTTACAACTTGACAGGACAAACAACTGAACCTTTGTTATTACCAAAACAAAGAGGCTCAAATTAGAAGGTCCTGTTTATCTCACCTTAAAGACAGGTTCCACCCATAACTTTGTACCTAAATTCCCTGACTACGGACCTCACACACTGCTGATTATTTTAATTGGGGGAGTTTTTTAAATATTGTTTCTCAAATTACCTTCCTTGACCTCCCTTTGAGTTGGCATCCCATCTGGAAAAACTTGAGAGGTATCAAGGAACATTGAAGGTTATTTTCCCAGTCATTAAGGCGAGTTGCTGATTGAAGCAATTGAAGTCTCAATCACCCAAGTATGAGAAACAAGTTGTTGAGTGTAAGAGCTGGTCAAAGCTTAGCATTGTAAATGAAGGCAGAGTGTCAGTCATACTAATTGTTGTTATTTGTTTATAGTGAAAGAGGAGACCTGAGTTGAGGATGGCCTAAAAGTAAGATGAATTCAATCCTTTGAGACAACAGACAAAACTCCATAAGAGAGAAGGGTGCTCCAAGTATTTGTCTCATCTCTCTCCCAATCCCCATTCCCCCGAACACCTGCCAGCTCACAGCATTCAATCCCTGAGTTGAGAGCTGATCAGTGGTGGCATGGGAGGAATTTTATCACCCCTGCAGAGTACATGGATTTTCAGGGGAGTGGCCGGCCCTGCCTCTTTTTAGCTGGTTTCTAAGCGGACATAGGTTTACTAACTTTAATAAAGTATTCCAATGATCCCATATGGAACAGCTAACTTTGCTACAGTGTAAAAAACTTTTAGGGCATTGGCACTGTAAGGACATATTTAACATTAAACTTTTACATGTCCTACTTTAAATATCATGCATTCTGCCTTATGGGCATTTAAGGCCTACTTAGTGTGACTTATTAATATTTTTTATAAATACTGTATTTTATTGATTTGAAGCAAACAACAAAACATACAGTCATGTTGAGAGTGCCATTCATAATCCAGAGTCAAATATATAACAGAGGCGGCTGTAATAGCTATAATCAAATAATAGATAGTATCCGTAAATTGGATTGTCTACTTGTCCAATGACAATTTAAGTCAATTATGTATAGCTCCAAGGCAACGAGCTGATCATCATATAAGGGAGCATTATTTTACATTTGGTCATCAGAAAATTAACGAACGCAGCAGCTCTATTTTCAATCAATCCTCCGCCTTGGACCCATCCTCAGAGGACTGTTCGTTGTCAACCTGAAACATACCCAGCAATTGGGCCCACAGCATTATAGCCTCAGCCGCCTCCTCATCAGTGCGTGAAATTCTCATGTATTGTTCTTCCACTACCCCCCACTCCAACAGGTCTCGCAGCCAATGTGTCAACAGTGAGACCCTCGCACCCATCCACCCAAATGCCACCCGCCTCCCTGCCAACAATAAGGCCAACTGGGCCAGTTTCTAAGGGATCTTGCACCCCTTGGGGCTCTTCACCACTCCCAGGAGACAGGCGAGCGGTGACAGCAGAACATGAATCCCTGTGACCATCTCTACAATTGTTCCCAGTAATCTTTAACCTGTGAACAGTCCTACGCTAGGTGTAAGAAAGAGGCCCCAACCTCCCCACATCGCTCACATGCAGCTCCTCTGGTAGGGTTCTATTTTATTGAGGCAATATGCGGTGATATATGTACGATGCAGAAAATGAAAGTGCAGAAGTTTAAACCAGTTGTTACAGGACACAGTACAGATCAGGCCGGATGCACTCACCCAATCCAAATCCGAGATGGGTGTACCCAAATCTCTCTCCCAGGCCCCACGAGCATGAAATTGTTGCGGTTACATATCATTCTTAAGGGCTCTATAAACGTGGGTGATCGAATGGCATCCCTCTCCCCATCCAGTAAGATTGTCTAGCACCCCAGAGGGCCGAGCGCCACAGGGAAATCCATCCAGAGCTCCTTTGCCACACTCTTCAATTTAGCGTAATGTAAAAAATGGGCTAGACCTATCCCGAAAGTGTCCTGTGCCTCCTGAAGTGAGATGAAGATATCCTATGGGTAAATGTCCACTGTTTCCAGACATTCCCCCTCCCGCCACTGCTCCATAGACATGGTTGTTTCAATATTTCTAAAGAGTGCCAGATCTCACAGTCTTACACTGAAGGGGGCTGTACGGATTACTTTTTGAACCACTTTTTCCCATATTTCCACTGTATGTGCAATCAAGTACGGAACTGGGAGCTCCAACCTGCCCCCTCGCATCAACAATTGGGGCAGAGTGCCATCTCCAAACTCAGTTTCCAGAAGCTGTTTCTCTCAATTATCTGACTCTGTGAGCCATCTAGCTGCATGCTGCAAGTGTGCAGCATAATAGTAGAACTGCATGTCTGGGACAGCCAAACCCCCACCTTCCAATTCCTTCTTCAGCATTGCAAGTGCCACCCTGCTGCACTTACCTGCCCACAGGAGAGTTACCAATAGGCTATCAAGCCTGTGGATGAACTGATCCAACAGCGCGAACAGAGAGTTCTGCACAAAGTACAGGCAGCCGGGGAGGAAAACCATCTTTGCCATGGCTGCCTTGCCCATCACCGATATAGGAAGCTTATTACAGAATTTAATGGAATTCTCCAGACTTGTCAGCACCCTATCTATGTTCTGACACTGATGCTGGGCCTCAGTATGTGTGACCCAAATCTCCAAGTATTAAAATCCATCCTATTACTACCGGGGACTGGTCTCGCTGCTTCCTAATCAAACCACCCAAGGGGAACAATAGTGACTTGTGGACATTGATCCTAAGACTCGAGACCTCACCAAAGTCATCCAAGAGCTGCGTCAGGATTGGAACAGACTCTCCAGGCGAGCACACATATACCAATGTATCATCAGCATATAGTGAGACAATGTGGGTAGTGTCCCCCTCCTTGTTCTGCCAGGGTTCCAGCTCTGCACACAGTAAAATCACAAGAGGCTCAATCGCTAAGCAAACAGGAGGAGTGAGAGCGGGCATCCTTGATGAATTCCCCGCCCCACCGGCCAGACCTCAGAAGGTTCACCCCCACCCTGATGTGTATAGAAGGGTCAGTGTACAGTAGTTGTATCCAAGCACAGAAGTTGGGTCCAAAACCCATGCCCCTCAGTAGAGCCATTAAAAAGGCCTGCACCACTGTATCAAATGACTTTTCAAGATCTAGAGAAACCAAGGCTTTCTCACCCTCCCCACCCAATGTGTCATGCAGAACATGAGCCAGGCTACGGAGGTTGTGTGTGGTGCTACAAGCTGGCATAAAGCCGCATTGGTCCTCATGGACCAGGTCTCGGACCACTCCAAACAGCCTTGTTGCCAATATTTTGCACAATACTTTAAGATCGGTGTTAAGCATGGTGAGGGCTCTATACGCAGAAAGGTCCACAGGGCCCCCCAGGCTTCAGCATCAAGCACACTACCCCCTCTTTCATAGTCAGTGGTAGAAGACGTTTCTTCTTCGCCTTCAGGTAGACCTCCAGTAGTTTTTCCTTAAGGGCGGAAGAATAGGCATGATAGAATTCCACTGGGAATCCATCACCATCTGATGCTTTGGACTTATTAAGTGCCTTCATGGCAGCACTCACCTCCTCCAAGTAGAGATTCTCCTATAACTCTTGTGTTGCCTCCCTTTGCAGCCGAGGAAGACCCACCCTGGCCAGGAACCCCTCCGTACTGCCTTCAACATCCTGTGGGCCACCTCTATAGACCAAATTAAAGTGGTCCAGCAGAGCCGACAGGATATCCTGCCACCAGACTGTAATTGGCCCTGTGTTTTCTGTATGAACAAAATGGGGGGTATCTGTTTCCCACCTGAGAACCCATAGCAGCAGTTTACCAGATTTATCTCCTTCCCGATATAACATCTGATAGTAGGACTTAAGACCAGTTTTTTCCAATGTATCTCAGAGGGAGTGGCGCTCTCTGTGGGCTGCTAAAGTTGCTGCACACACTTCTGCCGTATATGCCTCCCATTTCTGAAGGTCGGCTAACCGGCCCTCATGAGTCTTCAAGTTTGCCTTGAGTCATCTACACACTTCACAGACAGTGCCTGTGTATTCTCACCTAACTTCCACTTTTAATGCCTCCCATTTGACTGCCCTGGTGGCCATGGTCCCCCATTTGTCAGTAATACAATTCTCTATAGCTCTTCGCAAGTCAGCCCTACATGTGACATCCATGAGCAGATCAGATGGCATGCACCATGCCCGGTATCTGTCCAGCCTACCAACCCAGGCCAAAGACAGTAAGGTCGGGGAATGATTGTATAGGAACCTGACCAAGTGCACCACTGCACCTATACAGGAATGATCCAGATCTCCCACCAAAAAGCAGTCCAGTCAACTGTAAGTATTATGTGTCCAAGAGTGGCACATATATTCTCGACCGACGGTAGGTGCCACCCATCCAAGAGACCCAAATTCTGCATTGCCTTCCTCAGCGTTCCCGTTATTAGTGGCTAGGTACAGTCCTCTGGGTGGACAGCGATCCCCTCCCCCATCCAAAACACAGTTAAAGTCCCCCACCCAGAATGTGGGGGAACCCACGCAGTTTGACAACAAGTCCTGTAGTCCCTAAAAAAAATGCCAGTCATCAATATTGGGAGCATACAAATTTAACAGCATAATCTCTTTCCCATCCAGGGTGCCTTGAATCAGGACGTAGCTCCCCTCCACATCCACTCACTATAGGTGAGCCCAAAGGGGACCCTGGAAGCCACCCAGATGACCACCGTCCGGGCATAAGAAGAATAAGAAACAGAACTGATCCCTTCACCTTTTATGCAATTTCTGTGTCTCCTCAACCCCAAGATGTGTTTCTTGCATTCAAACAATTTGGATCTTATGACATCTAAGGAAAGAATGGACACTATAGCGCTTGGAGTACCCTTTAAGCCCACGGACATTCCATGTAACAATGCTAATCTGCTCAGCCATAGGCACAGTAAATTCCCACTCCAGACCCCACCCGGCCCTGCCTCCCAGAATGGCCAGCACATGAGCCACCAGTCCAGTAAACACTCGCACTGTTGTGGTGCACACACCGTAATAACAACTAACAAGTGAGCCCAAACAGTAGGATCCTTTAACAACCCCCACCCCCCAGATGTATAGGGTAACAGCAACATTTCACACTGGAAATCCAATTGTACATGTGCTGTTAGGACCCACAGCCTAACCCTACACCCCCAACTGTCACCTACCACTATTGTGGAGGGGCTACCCATTAAGCTACGACCTGCACACAGTATATTGCGCCTTCAGAAGATACAGCCTACACATGAGACCTAAACATAGCACCCACCCACAATATCTTATAATGCAATCCAACAAACCCTCGTATGCATACCCCCCACATTCATCCACACCAATGATGCACTGGTATAGTATACTATACTATGGCATATGATCAGTTACAAATCCAATCTTTCCGGTCATACCCATCCTCCCCTCAGATAGTGAACATAAGGAGGAGGAGGTCTGAATGAATGCTCCCCGCGGAAGGAATGCAAGTGGGTTAAACATTATTATTCTTGTATGAGCAACATCCCCACAGAATAAAGCATCACAAGAAAACAAAATTACCCTCAAATGAGCAACATCCCTGCGAGGAATGAATACTAGTTTTTCAACCACATATATATCAATACAACATCCCTATGGAGGAATGAAAAATGTTTAAATAAAAGTACACTTAATTGCATAACATCCCCACGCAAGGAATGAGATAAAGTTAGAGAACAACACAGAAATGTATATAACAAAGGATGCCATGTCATATTTCAGTATCATTCGGCAACAGAGTCCCCTCCTGTATCGCTGAGGCCTCCCCCGAATCCTATTGTTGATCCTGCAAGGCCAGTTCCATGGTTCCATTGTGCTTAATCTCCACCCTAATAAGGTCACTCCTCTCAGGGGACTGTCTGCCCTCAGATTCAGGTCCCTCACCGACTCTCCAGCTGAGGCCCACTGCCCCGGACAGTCTCCATGCTCCAGTCCGTTCTTTAGGCATCCTGTCCCAGACTTACAACCAGAACCACACGTCCTCAGGGTTATCAGAAAAATGTGATTTCCCACCGACAGCACCCTTAGCTTGGCCTGGTGTAGCAGCATATAGCGTAGGCCCATTGAGTTTCACCTTTACCTCCAAGAAGGTTTTGTAGGCTCCTTGTACCATATTAGTATAGTCCAGATAGATGGATATTCTATGATTTTCATACCTGACAGTTTCAGTGTCTCTGGCCGCCCTGAGGGCACAATCCCTGTCCTTGTAATTCAATATGTGAGTGATGATGGCCTGAGGCAGGGCATCAGGATGAGTAGGAGCACCAAGGCATGTTGTGCTCGCTCAATGATGAACATAGGGGACAGACCAGAGGGTTTTAATGTGTTGGGAATCCACATTTTCACAAAGTGTTCAGTAGCAGATCCCTCTGCCTGTTCCGGAAACCCCAGCAGTCACACATTATTACGTCGTGAACTCCCCTCCACATCCTCCACCCGGGCCTCCAAAGCCCTAGCCTTGGATGGAACCTTGGCGTCCGGTTTCCGCACGGTAGCAACCTCTGTCTGCAGCTCTTCAATCCAATCATTGTCTACCTGGACCTTCTCAGAGACTTTGCGCAGGTCTGTGCGTAACAGATTGACCTCAAGGGACACTGTCTCAATTTTGATTTCCAGTGTCAACCTAGAGGCCTGAATGGCTGCCAAAATTTTAAGCCCTTCAAGGTTCCTCTGCGGACCGGTCAGGATTTTGGTCCACCAGCCGGATATGTGACGTTACAACGCATGCCATTACATCGCATGCCATTACATCGCATGCCATTACATCGCATTCCGTTGCAACGCCAAACTTTACCCCGACTTTCTGTCGGGGGAGCGCTGGAAGTTGGAATAGATTAATTTTCTATTCCAACTCCAGTGTGTGCAACAGTAGGGAAGGTGTTGGAGTTAAATCCAACACCTTCTACCCACTGCTGCACACCTTTTTCGTTGCAACGGCATGCAATGTAACTGCATGCGTTGTAACGGTTGCGTTGTAAAGGCTGCTTTCCCCACCAGCCAGAGGCAAGGCGTGTGCTTCTCAGTGCCACTGACCCTGAGGTTGTTTATTGTTCCATGGTGTTCCCCTGTGTGGTTCACGACTGTTTGTTTCTACCCATGGAGGGGCAGATTGGGGCACTCCCGTATGTCGCCAGATCATTGGAGCCCCCAGCCGAGCCACACTCAGTGCCGCACAGATCCCTCCCCAGTGTAGATGATTAGCAGCCTGCAGGCTGGGCCCAATGGAGGGGCCACTCAGCACTCCCACAGAGGTGAGGGGAGAGCCTATCTAACAACAGTCTAGGGTTTCAAACAATATCTCCTGGACAGACAGCAGAGACCCAGGCAATCAGGCAGACAAGGGACCCTGGAGGGGCTCACTACAACCAGGCATTATGTACAGCCCGAGGAGAAGAAAATTGGGCTGAGATAACGTGTGGCCAACAGTAACGAAGGGATCATTCACAAGCCTGGCCCCATGCAGTCCCAGGGAGTAAGTGCACCACAGGGGATAGAAACAGGGTCTGCATAAACTTCCAGGAGGTGCCGCTCCAATTTGACCCCCAGTGGCCGACTCTCAGAGTCCCTGTCTCGCCCACACACTTCACTCTGTTAGGCTTTGCCCTCAGAACAATCTCACTGGGATGCTGCAAATCGTGATGTAATCAGCCCACCGGAGATCCAAATCAGGCCCTACAGAAGGAGATGCCTGTCTCCAGGTCCAGGCATCCAAGTCCCAGCATGGCCCCCACCTCCAACCCGGGGCCTCAGGAGGCCTCAAGAAACCACAGTCCACCCCCATAGTGGCAGGCCCGCACAAGGAGATAGGTGTAGCCTGCCGACATGGGCTCAGACCAGGCTGCAGCTCTCCGCCCACACCCGAGCTCTGCAGCGGGCTGCTGTTGCATTCCCAGTCCCAGCAAAGCTGCCAAGGCCCTCCAACCACAGGGGGAGTCTCCCTCACAGCAGCAGAACATATCTTCCAGGGGATAGGGTCCCATCGTCCACAGCTGCCACAGCTCCATTCGGCCCTCAGCAGCCCCAGTAGACAGGAGCACACTGGATCATCCTGCTTAGTGTTGGTCAATGCCTCTCATCGTCTCATGAAGCTCCCAGCATCATGCCAGGACAAAAATCAAGCCACAGAAGCACAACAGGGGTGAATGCCACAAATTAGCAAGCAAAAGACCTTTAAATTCGGTTCTGAAGGATTAGCTGGGGTTGGTTAGGAGCCTCCTAGGAGCACGTCCTGTCGGCCTTTGTTCATTGCCACGCCCCAACTTATTCATGTTTAAAAAGGGAGATTAGGCCCGTCAAAAAGGGTTATTGCGACAGGTCAAATTTAGAGTTTATACATGCATAGTGAGGTTACTAGTGGCAGGCCTGGAGTCATGGTTTTCCTTGTCATCTTAGTGGCAGCAACATATGTGCTGCAAATCACTAGTGACATTTAACTTACAGGCTATGGGTACATTTTGTATCATATACTAGGGACTTATAGGTTACTTAAATATGACAATTAGGTGTACACCAATAAAACATGTTTTTAAGGGTCAGAGCCTCTACACTGGATGGCATTGTCCCAGTGTGCACAATCCAAAACACAGCAGAAAAATACAGTAAAAAGTAGGACAGACCACACAAAAAGGGTTATTTCCAACATTAGGGACCTAACGTTTCTGAATCAATAAAAAAATATTTTTTTCCCAGGATGCAGCAAAAATTCAACAATGAAAGCGCTATTAATTCTACATAATAGCCAATTTCTATATTTCGCAATTTTTAGTGAGAAGTAAAATCAAACTAATACATGGTGAAGGTGTTAATGAGTGCGCATCACCCTCTAAAAAGAACACCTTAATATAAATCTTAGGTATGGTAGAGACTTGTTCTTAGACATGGCAGATAGTATCCAAGGTGTATTCCTGATCTTGAATTCAAACGTACCTAATCAAGTTAATGATAAAGGACGCACAATATAAATAAGATAATAGTTGTCAAGAGGCATTAAAATTCATTAATTAATTTGTAGAAAAAACAGGCTTTTCAGTGTTGAAGCCTCTACTTGCTCCAGCATCAGAAACTCTTGACCTGTCTGCTACTGGGCCGTAGATCAAAGAAATGGCTGCCCCATCCCATATACGGCAGGGTGATCATCACTGGTTATCGCCAGGGTATGCAGTGCGAGGCATGGTGAACCCTGGCAGAGAAAACTTACAATGGCCCCCACACACAGGGAGCCAATTCCCTGCGCATGATGGCCATTGTAAGTTTTCCCCGCCTATGTCCAAGTGGTTGAAAGCACATTGCTCCCACTTGGCATTCAGACCTGCCTCCATTGCCACTGTCCAACAGTCTAGAGCCTCCGTTGACCTGGCTCGTTAGGGTGCACCTGCCATACTACATAATGAGGCCCAAAATAATTGGATTGTTCCTAGAAGCTTGTTTAGGAATTTGTATGATGAAAAAGAGAGCTAGGCATTCATTTTTGATGGCCTGGTATTGACCTACATATTGAAAAAGCTGTGAATAGTGTATGATTTGTAGGCCAGTCAATTAAATCTTTGAACACATTATGGCCAATTTGCTAGCGTTTTCTATTTGCTAATATTGGAGAACATAAATGTTAGACTTGGCCCTCTGCAGGATAATTACCAAAATGTTGACTTTCACTGTCCTGTTTTCTGAAGCCGTTTTTGTTGGCTTTTAAGACTCTGCACACTTTACCACTGCTAACCAGTGCTAAAGTCCTTGTGCTCTTTCTTTCAAACATGGTGAAATTGGCTCACACCCAAGTAGCACATTTAATGCACTTGTAAGTCCCTAGTACATTGGTAGTACATGTGCCCAGGGTCTATAAATTAAATGCTGCTAGTGGGCCTGCAGCACTAATTGTGCCACCTACTTAAGCAGCGCTTTATTGTAGGAAGCTGGCCCTGTAGATACTATACCAAAGTGAGGTATAGTGTGGACAGAGTCCAGTGGAACCCCAAAGGTAGGCAGAGGTAAAAGTAGATGGCACCTTACTCTCTATTTGTGGTAGTGTGGTCGAGCAGTAAGGCTTTATCAGAGGATAGTGCTGTTAAGCATTTGTTGTACACACAGAATGAGCAAATGATATCACACACTCAATTGGTTTTGTATAAAAATATTCTTTTAGTTATTTTATTTCCTTGAACCAAGCAAGCCTGGCACAGGTAAGTGATAAGTACTTTGCAGTAATAATACAGTTTGTAAACAGTTTGGATTGCAATTGTATATATACTTTGGTTTGATTACAGTGGTACTACTAGTAATGCAATGCTTTGAAATACTGTACATATACTTTGTATTGGCTTTTTAGTAGAATGTCAAGTAGATTACTTTACAGATTACTTTTCTTACACAGTGCAGTATACCTGGATACTGCACTGGGACATTTCCTGTAAACAGGTAAGTAAAAGCGTCATTGTTATTTAGTTACAGTTTTAAAGGGATTCATAGATTTTCCAACTCCACAAATAGGGTTATCGGTTCAAAGGTAAGTATTCGGTTGTGGGAGTTGGTATTCTGGGGGGTAGACTCAGGGGTCCCCCAGGGTCAAGGATGCACTCTTGTTACACCCTCAGCGCCACTAGGGCGGCCGGGTGCAGAATGCTGAGGCCCAATGTTATCTAATGGGGAATAGGGGGCCTCTGGTTGGTGGCTGCTTACGAGCAGACCACAAGGTTGTGGGAACAAAGCTCCTGGACTTAAGCTCAGGGCAAATGGGGGTTCAAGCCAACACAAAAGGTGCACCCTCAGCGGCACTGGTGCAGCCGGGTGCAGAGTGCTGTTTTGGCGTCGGGCGCCCTGTAGCTTTCAATAAGGAGTCTCCGGTTTGCAAACACATTGCAGGCTGGGGGACGAAGGTCTTCTGGGTGCGACCACCACTTGGAGAGGTAAGTTGGGATGCTGGGGGTTGGTTAGGCACCATCGGTTGGGCCACTCAAAGCCGTGGGGCATCAGGTGGGGGGGTGCCTTTTAGGGTCGGATCTTCTTACCAGCTCCTGGTCGGGGTTGGGGGGACCTTCCGGTTTGAGGCTGCAGGCATCGGCTGGAGGCTTGAGGCAGGTAAGGGGTCACCGGATCTCAGGGCAGTATCGCCAGGGAGACCTCCTCGTGGTGTTGGGCCACTCGAACTCAGGCCGTGAACGTCGGGTGCAGAGTGGAGCAGACTCGCAGACTTTGCCAGACCTGGAGTCTGCTGGTGAACAAATCCAGTGTTCATGGGAGACAGAGTCTTTGCTTTTGAAGGCAGGGCAGGTCCTCGGGGTTCTTGAGGCTGCTGGCTGCAGGACATACCGGAGTTTTGCTTCTGCAGGTTCGAGGTGGGACAGGCCGGTAGGGCTGGGGCCAAGTCAGTGGGCATCCTCCTCTTCTTAGCTTTGGCACGGCTGTTCGGTCCTTCTTCTTCTTTTCTTCTTGTAGCTTCTTTCCTGAGGAAGCAAGGTTCAGGGGTGCCCCTAAATACTAGATTTAGGGGTGTTACAGGTAGGTAAAAGGTTGGGACCAATGAGTCCCTTCCTTGGGGTGGGTACACCCTCTATTATGCCACCCTCTAGTGGGAGGGGGCATAAGCCTCACCCTGGTTGGCTGGGTCCCCCATCTGCAAGATGGCGGGGACTGAGAGTTGTGCTTCACCTCGCCTCCCCCACCTGAGGGGTGGGGTTGGCAAAGGTGGGCACACCTCCTTTCCTCACTTGGATTCCCGCTGGTTCTCCCACCTAAAGTGGGGGTCAGAACCGGTGGTGACCAGTTGCTGGAAGCAGCAAAAGGCCTGGGGAAGCTCTCAAAGGCGGCAAGCCTTTGAAGCTTCCCCTTTGTGGACCCTGCTCATCCTGGGGGAGGAGGCTTGGCACCTCGTCCCAGGATGTGCATTGTTTCAGAACCCCGAGACCAGCAGGCTCTCGACCCAGGAGTTTCAGAAACATATCTGGTGGTGGCAGCTGAAAGCAGCCACTCAGCCTGGACACTAGTGGTAGGTCGTTTTTCAGGGGGCATCTCTAAGATGCCCTCTGTGTGCAATTTTCATTAAATCCCACACTGGCATCAGTGTGGGTTTAATGTGCTGAGAAGTTTGATACCAAACTTCTCAGTTTTCAGTGCAGCCATTATGGTACTGTGGAGTTCGTAATGAAAAACTCCCAGCACCATATACTCTTAATGGCAGCACTGCACTTACAATGTCTAAGAATTGACTTAGACACTGTACCCTCACCACTAGTATAGTGCACCCAGATAGAGGGGTGACTGATCTATGCCAGGGCAGTGGGTTGTAGGCATGGCACACAGGGATGTGTGCCATGTCGACTCTTCACTTTGTTCTACACCAAACACGCAGCCTGCAAATGCAGTGTCTGAGTGTAAAGGTACAGGGCCTCTAAGGGTGGCACAATATGTGCTGAACCCTTAGAGGCCTTCCCTGGTCACAGTGCCCTGGGTACCTGTGGTACCATTTACCAGGGACTGACCTGTGGCCAGAGAGTGCCAATTGGGTTTGGTCTCCGATGCAGTTTTAGGGAAAGAACATAGGCCATGGGTACCTGATTGGCAAGAGCCCAGGGCACTCTCAGTCAAAGCACATCAGCAGTTCAGCAAAAGGTGGGGGCAACCATGGAGAAAGAGGGCACTTTCTCACATTTATACATGTCTCAGGCCTGCCATTGCAGCATGTGTGTGTAGTATAAACTGCCATTTCGACCTGGCAAAATAAACCTTTTGTCATGCCAAAACCTTCCTTTTTAATACATATAGGTAACCCCTAGGGTAAGCCCTAAACAGCCCATACGGCAGGGTGCAATGTATTTAAAAAGCTTGACATGTAGTTTTAAGTTTTACATGTCCTGGTAGGGAAAAACTCTTAATTTCATTTTCCACCACTGCAAGGCCTGCCTTTCCCATAGTATAACATTTGGTAAACTTATTACATATAATAAATGTTAACTTTCAATTGGGCCATTCAACTTCAATGGGGTAACCCTGTTATCCTCAGGGCCTGGGTAACGTTTAGTACAAAGAGACAAATTGTCCTGTCAGGGCAGAACGGCTGTTTCACATGCAATTGTTTTGCAACTATATATATGGGGTATGAATCCCCTCACAAACAAATGCAAATGAAAAAAAAACATATGAAAAAGACATTAAAAAAGCTTATGATAAAACACACAAGGAACTGTTTCAGTTACAGGTTTTGTATATATTCAGACAACTATAAATTAAGACATTCATAGAGAAAATGATGGAGGCTACTCCATTGGTACAAAGTGAAGGCGCTCGTGGGGTACATTAAGTGGAAAACATTCGACTGATAACAAAAATACAGATTGAGATTCAATACAGCATTCTATAAACAGCCTGTCTTAAATGGTATGATTTTTGAGTCGCCTGTGTCCAGGGCGAGAGGTAATTCTTCTTGGCTGCACTTCAGGGATATGGATTCAGTACAAGCAATTTTTAAGTCAATCATTGACTTTTCAACCCAAAAGTGCATGGTTACTCGGAATCTTTTATGTGGGTCTTCATCAGGATGTGTTAACGAGCAGCCTGGAGTCTCGTAAAGCTTAAAGGAGCTTGGGGAGTGCCTGGGTAATCTTCCTCCAAGTGGTAGCCCTGTGAAGAAATTGGAAGGGCTTGATTATTGTTGCTACACACCGCTGAAAGGTATAGGGGACACTCTACACTGTATCCTGGGTCACATGATTAGGTGTAGGTGGCAGTTGGTCTTTGGTTATTACTCCCAGAAAGTGAGACACAGGAGAATAGATGTTGGCAGGATGGGCAATTTCCTACTTGATGAGTGGAAGGAGCGGTCACCTACAACACTTGCATATCACAAAGACTCTGCCCGGGACACTCACAAAGGGTTTTGACACTAGTCTTTTGTGACCCCAGGCAAAGTGGCCACAAAATATAAATAATGGACTCTCAGACCCAACTTTTTAGTACACCTCTGGGCCTGTGGAAGATTCACAAGAACTGCTGTGCTGTGCTGCCCTGTGTCGTAGGTAAAAGAAGTTCAAATGTAGCCAGGTAGTAGGTTCCAAGACGGTAGTTTATTAATCCAGTTACAGAAGATGTAGTTTGTAGATAAGATGGTAAGTAAGATGGTAAATAGCGATAGCCCCACCAGGAGCAGCCTCCCTTCTGCTCAGCCTGCATCCACCAACTGGCACTCCACACATAACCAAGCAACCAAGAATTCCGTGACCTCATCACACATTCCAGCACTCATCCTGGCTGAGCAGTAGGGAAGAAGAGAATAAGGACAAGAAGAGGGGACAATCAAGTCACAACACCCTGCAAGAAGGACTTTTACTCTTTTGACTTGCTGCCCTGCTGACCTGCTGTCCTGCCTTCTGAGTGCAAGGACTGGACCTGCATCTTGATCCCAGGACCACAAAGATTAACTCCAGGGGCTAGTTGACTGGCCTCCTGATCATATCCTCAAGGACAGAAAAGGCACCAACCACCCTGACCCCTGCACCTGGACTCTGTCTGCTTTGAGTCCTACCCCCCCAAGTGGTACCACCACAGTCCTGTACCATTGGAAGTGGGCCTGAAGGTGCTCTGCCAGTCTGCTGTGGTCCTGTGAGCAGAACCAATGCAGCGCAACCCATCTCCTCGCAGTCACTTCTAAAGCTACGCAGCATGACACATCCCCCTCGCAGCACCTTGCATTCCAGCCCACTGCTTCCTCTAGAACTGTTGCTGTGCGATGCATTCTCGACACAAGCCTTTGCAATGCAAGCCCCTC
This sequence comes from Calotriton arnoldi, assembly GCA_963921515.1. Taxonomy (NCBI): domain Eukaryota; kingdom Metazoa; phylum Chordata; class Amphibia; order Caudata; family Salamandridae; genus Calotriton; species Calotriton arnoldi. The sequence continues at coordinate 189,120 of CAWUFW010013610.1, read as the reverse complement.
ATTGACAGCATCCTCAACAATGAAGCAGAACTTCGCATTACAGCCCAGCAGCTTCTTCTGTACTGCTAGTGAGCAATGCATCTTTGACGCACGCCCCTCGTAAACGGCATCCTCGACGATGATGCAGGACTCTGCATTGCAGCCCAGCAGCTCCTTGGAATCGCCATTGCAGGAACCTTCCTCGATGTAGGATCCTGCAATGCTCCACAAACCAGGATTTAAGGTACTTTATTCAGTGGGTCTAACTTGGTTCCTATATCTGGCCAGTGCTCCATCACGGTTGTCCTGAACTTTTAGCTTTGTCCCAGTCACACGTGACCAGATAACCACAGCTAGTGCTTTGTGCTTCTAGGCACTATTTTCACTTAAATCTTCTAAATTGCATATTTCCGATGCTACTGTTTGGCTTTTTGTCATTTTGATCTTAAATAATTTGTAACATTTTACTCAATTTTTTTGAATTGGTGTCGGATTTTACTTTTGTTGTGTTTTCACTTTAATACTGTTTGAAGTGCTGCATAAATACTTAACAGATTGCCTCTAAATTAAGCCTTATTGCTTTGTGCCAAACTACCAGAGGGTTAAGCACAAGTTAATTTGGGGTTTGCTTGTGACTTCACCCTGACAGAAGTTGTGGCTGAAGCTTGAGTAGGTTTTCACCCCCCACCCACCCCAGTAACCCAATTTCCAACAATAAAGTGCATCGGATGGATCGATTTTCACAACTGATCTTGGTCAAGAAATCAATACATTCAATAATATGTGAAGCTTCACAAGAAGGACAGAGAATAATTCAGTTTCATATTATGAAGGTTAATTAAAGGTTAATGGTTTTAGAAGGCAAAAATAAGGTTAGCATCAATAGATAAACCAAAATGTGTATGTTTCAATTAGTATTCAATTCATAGTAAATCAAACTCTTAAATTCAGAGGATGAACTAGTATGGGTTCGCCTGAAGGAGGACTAGGACAAAGGAAAATCAATTCTCTCTCTAGGAAGAGCACTCTAAAGTCTCTTGCTCTTCTCTGCTATATTCTAATTCTAAGTCTCCATCTTGATCAATTCAATTCTGCACTTCATTAAAAAACCCTACTCTAACATTTGACACACCCACACACAGCTCTCATAAGACTGCCCAATCAGGTTAAAGCAAGATGATACAATTACATACTTGTTGGGTTCTACAGGTGTTCTCATTGACAGGTTTCTCTCAGCGCCCTTCAAACTACTCTATCTTCAACAGGATAAGATATGAACTAGGCTGCACACTGCAGATGTGTTTTTGAACGTGCTAGTCATTAAAACGTTCCATGATTATCACAAAGAAAAGAAATGGCTTCATCACATGGGAAAGAAGGGAAAAGATCATATGTTCAGCAATTAGACCCTAGGCTTGCTTATGAATTAAATGTTCATGTGTCAGAAAGCAAAGATGACAACTAACTTTAGCCATCTTAAAATTCAGCCCTACATTAATTCTAGTCAATCTAAATATGACTAAGCAATATTTCTCTCTACAAATAACATTCATGTGTTTATGCGTTAATGTTGTTTTAGCTCAAACATTTATTTTATTCAAAAAACTATATCAACCTCTATCCCTTATGAGTTGTTGTAGTTCTGTTTTTGTGGATTTTACAGATCACAACTAGTTGGAAGTGAAAATGTTAAAATATAGTTTGAATATACTTTATAATAGGCCTGTGCAGAGCTCACAGAGTGGCCCAAAAAACTCAGTGAGATTTAGCGTAATTCGGCATACAGGCGGAGCTGCTCGAGCCGCCCGTTTGCGCTATCTTTTTACATTCCAGTAGCGTGATGCACATTTCCGCAGTGGAAACAGCACGTGAATGGCACCACACGGTTCGCACGGGCGCAGCCGTTTTGTTTTCTGTCCTGTGCATAGCCTGTTTTCAATCCACCCTTAATCTTTTCAATCCTGCCCCCATGCGACTCATCCACCCCTCAATTTCTTTATTGTATCAGTGTGTGTCTTTGTGTTTGTATATTTGAATTTTTTTTAATTTTATTGTGTTTTTCCTGACTTTTTAAAAAACTTTTTGGGGCTTTCCCTTTACTTCTTTAGTTCTTCCTTCCTTTTCCTATGCCTTCTCTTTTTTTCCCTACCCAGTGCCATGGCAAAGAGAGAGCAGGAGCAGTGGTGGCACCATTGCGGTTGATAGCCGCACACCTTGCGGTCACCGGTACCACCAAGGGGTGCAGCCCATGCCATTTTCTCAGAGGCACTTGTTTTTTACATTCAGCACCACCTTCCCTCCATGCTGGCAGAAGGCAGCAGGTCGGGCAGCGGGTACAGCCTGCAGGAGCATCAGTTGCAGTGGGGGAGGGTGCACCGGTGTGTGCGACAGAGCTCTGGGGGCCAGCACACCCAACAGCAGTTGGCGCACCACTGGGCCGATATCCTGGACAGCGATCAGGACCTGCTCGACCTGCTAGGCATCGAGGTCGTGGGGATCGGTGAGTAGTTATTTACTTGTTGTGTTCCATGCTAATATTTTTTTCCATAGCATGCTGCTCACACTCAGAGGTAAGTTAAGTTTACATTAGAAATATTATGTGATCCAGCCAGGTGCTCAGTGCTAGCTAATCATACTCGTTGGTGCTTGCTTGGGCTGATTATTTAAGATGTCATGCAGACTCCTCTGTCCTGTTACTAAGATAGTGGCAGTAGTAATATCAGGGAGTTAGCGTTCTCTGTGCCTTTCTTTATGTAGCTCGTACAGTCCCAAGTAATCTCCCAGTGATGTGTAGAATGCATGTATTATCATTCTTTTATACAATAGTATACCAGCAGTTTCAATGACTGTGCAGCATGACTGGAAACTAGCATGAGGACGGTCCCATTGCATTTGCCAACCAAGACCATATGTCCTTCATTGACCAAATATTTCAACCCTTAATTGTGCTTCAATGACTCAGAGTCATCATAGCTCTGCCTCTCCATTATGAAAGGTTTTTGGGCGGCTTGACTACTTGGCTTTTTAAACATTGCCAACCAACAAAATGCCCAATGTGATATTTTTGATAGAAGATACTACAACTAAACTGTAGTGATGTATTGTGGTAGTATTTTGTTATAAAATAATAATAAGGGGAAGCGTATCCAGCATATAAAATGTCTAATGTTTTTTTCTAGCTGCAAAGACCACCAGTTCTAGGGCCAGTGGCAGCACCAGTGGGTCACACTCGGCGGCGGTTGAACGGGGAGTCCCAGCAGCCAGCGTCATGAACCCACCACTTTAGCAGCTACAGCAGGGGGTTGAGCTCTAAACTCAGCTGACAAAAGACCATAATGAATGCTAAAAATGATGGGTTGATGGAAAAGGGAAAAAAACATGGAAGGAGAAAGGATTTGTGAAATGCGTGTGTGGGTCAAAGGATGCGTAGGTGGGTGAAGGATGGATGAAAGGGTATATGGGTGAAAGGACACCTGCTTGGGTGTGTGAAAGGGTTGATGTGTGAAAGGAATGCTCTGGTGGGTTAAAGCAGGATGGGTGAAAGGGTGAATGGGTGAAAGGATGAGTGGGTAGGTAAATGGATGTATTGGTGAAAGGTTGGTTGAGAGCCGTGGATGGGTGAATGAATGCATGGATTTATATATATGGATGGATGGATGGATTTGAATGGTGAAAGACTGGATGAGAGAATATAAAGCTTAAATGATGGTTATCAAAGGGTGAAGAATACTAGAACAATGAAAGGGTGAATGGATAATTGCTCGGATGAAGAAACAAGGGAGCTCTTCTGTAGAGGGGCGTGCTCACCTACTTCACTGGCTTGGCATGGTTTCATCAAAGCTTCAGTTAAAAGTCTGTCTACTCCCTTGACTTACTGTATTTGTTAAGTGAGGCAGATATGTATTCCCCCTGTGGACCTTGGGACTCGTTGGACAGTTTTTATTTTTATACTCACCACTGCCAGCACTGCACACTCACTTTACAGAATCCGCTCCGCTGTAAGCAGACGTTGTAGCACACCCGAGGCACATTCGGTGCCATCGGGTGGGGCCCGATGATGAAGCATGCCACCAACTAGGTTGGTGGGTGAGGGCCTTCATACAAAACAGAATTGTTTTCCAGACATACATCATCAGAGTTTTTCTACTCATATAGTTAGCTCCTATTGATTATTACTATAAATCCCTGGGGAAATGAACTAGTCTATCTTATTCCTCTCTCTCTTCCTGATATTTATAGATATGTATCCCACCCATCATTAATCATCACTTCCCTGCCCATAGCATTTTGCCAGTTCCACCTATGACCTAACTGCTGCTTCATTCAATTCCGCACTGCTGTGTTGGTTGTGCAATGTGTGTCTGCTTCAGTTAATGCGACATTTACAAAGTTTTAAATGCATGGCAAACTGAAACCAAGGTGTGTTTCTCTTCCCTCCCTGTGCCCACTCAGTCACCTCCTTGTACTTCATTCCTTCAACGTTCTGTCCCAGCCTACCAAAAAAAAATTAAAATCCATTCTTGGCATGTGCCACATTTTTCTGGCCACATGATGTATATATTTCATGGCTTCCATACGGATTTACATTTTCCCTTTCAGCATTCGTCTACTACAGTGGCTGACGAAGCCAAAGTTTAGGCACATGATGATGATCAGTGACACCCCATTATTCTGTAGTAAAACTTCTACTTGCCCAACCTAATCCCTCTAACTTACCCTGCAGTATAGTAAATTAAGTTTCCTTTCCTTACTGCCAAGAAAATGAATTTATATGAAATAATTATAAATTGTGGTGGAGGGCGAGTCCAGGAAGTAAAGTCGGACTAAGTGCATTGAGTTTTGTGGATGAGATAGTCTGTGACGAATGTGCCAAATACAATCTATATGTACCATTCCTTAATCCTTTCCCTGTACTGCAGTCCATAGTTTTTCCCACGGTCTACTTACAGCAGACGGGATACCTGCATATTATACATGACGTGTGTGATGTTGTATCATTATTATTTATCTGCCTCTTTGGAGTCAGGGTAAAATTGAAAGCATTTTGGAGAAGAGCAGGGCCATTGGAATTAAAATAAGATAATTGTCCATTGCAGCTGCCCCAGCTGCAGACTGCAGAGAGTAGCAAAGTACTGACTACCAATTCGCTAGCTAGCACGCCTCCATTAATTTAGCTCAGCAAGAATATTTGTCCTCCATAGAGCATAATGCCTTACTCATTAATGAGAGCAAATTTATTTTTATTTTTCTACACAAACAGCCTGATTATGATGTCGGTTGGACGAGCATTGACCGACATCGTAGTGGGAATGGAACCGCATGACTATTAGTCGGCGGTTCTATCCGCAGTATTAGGATGTGACTGCCCTATGGGCGGTCGGAAACATCCATTTTTCTATTACAGCTTGTGGGGCGGACGGAAAAGGACCTCAGCACAAGCTGCAATAGAAAAAGTAATGTTTTCAAACATTCATGCCCCGTGTGGCAGGCACCATCCGGAGCCTGCCACGCAGTGCAGGGATGTTTAGGGGGCACCATGGGGGCCCGCCCAGGCCCCATAGCAGAAGGCCATGGAGGAAGCAGGCCCTGCTAAGAAGACCGCCATGAGAGGGCAGGCAAAAAGCGACATTGTAATCCCGACGGCGGAGCCGAGCCTGGTTCCGCTGTCATTTTGGGATTACAATTCTGCCCGCTGCCCCAACGGGCTCTGTGAGCCCATCGGAAGCGGAACGGAATTCCCCCACGGGTTTCCCTCTGACCACCAGTATCATAATACGGTGGTCGGACAGAAACCTATGATGTCTGGCAGAAAGCCTCCGACGAGCTGTTGGATGGCTTTCTACCCGACATCATAATAAGGGCCTTAGAGTCTACTTCGTTTTTTACTAGGAAATCCTTTGAAAGAAAAAAACATGTTTTTTTAAACTGGTGTGCTGTTTATTCTGTAAGTGGGTAAAAAATGGCTGTGACTCTAATCACATCACAATTCGAATGGCCGTAGGGGACAAGTAATATACTGCTACTGTGCCATTACATAATTTCTGGTGGCCCTGCAGGAGGTGGAGGAAAAGGCAGCTGCTGAGGGCCCCAGCCAGCTGCCAGAGCCTCCAGCCTACCGGCAAGAACAGCAGCAGTACCCCCGGCAGCAGGCAGCCGCCCGTCACAGTCAAACCACCACTGCAGTCCCCCTCTCCCACTCAGACCACCTTTTCCAGTACTGTGTCCTGCAGAGTCTGGCATGGCTAGAAAGTCATCCTGCACACATTGAGGAACACCTCAAGATGCTTGTGACCGTTGTGTAGTTCTCTCTTCTTTAGCCCCTTTTTAAAAACTTATTTTGGTGGCAGGGACTTGTTGTGGGTGGAAAGGGTGGGAATTGGGATAGGAGTTGGGAGTTTTTACCCGGACCGTTTCTTTGGACTTTTTGTTGGACATTTATGATTTGGACATTGGGTGGGGATGGGGGGATTTGTTTGGGGAGAGAGGTGGACCTGTTGTGGGTGGAGAGGGTGGGTTTACTTTTTTATTGTTAGAAAAGTTAATTGAAATAATATTCTTCTACTTTATGCCTGAAGTAGTTTTATTGTTTTACTTTTACTTTGCACTGCCTGTTTTTAATCTGATCTTCAAAGTGTATGTGTATAGTATGCCAGTTAGCTATAGTTAGTTATACCTTTGTCCTACTACACTCTGTAACTATATTATTGATTGAACATTAGCAGGGTAGGGTCAACTGCCATTGCCTATATTGCTACAATAACCTAGATAAACAAGGAAAGTCAAAGTAGTACTATCTGCAGTAGAAGTTAGTTACTTACTAACTAAGCTAGTTCACTTCACTCTATAGTTCTTTTACTTGAATAGTTTCCCAACGTGCCTTCTTAATGATGATGGTAGTAGTAGCAGGCTGGTGCGCTAACAGGAAAGAAATCACAACAAGCGAGACCCCACTCCGACTCCCACCTAGGTGAGCTCTAACTGTAGGTTTAATCAAAAGGATTATCCATCACATTCAACTAAATTTAAAGAAACACACAGTTAGTGGGTTATATATTATCATACCTTTACAAAGAGAGAGACAAAACTATTACCACCATGACACAGTAAAAAAATAATACCTGATATTACAACAAAAACTAGCAATAGTAACTTCTTCTGAGTAATAGGGAGCTAGTATTCAATTTAAAACTAAAGTTACGAAATCCGCAAGTCAGGAGGCGAGGTGGATGAGATACAAGGCCTGAATGATGATGTTGACAAATGATGTTCTCTATATCTAATCTAATCCCTTTTATGCGTGGGTGTGGGCTGCAGTGAGTTGATTTCGCTTTCACCACATCCGCCCCACCAAGTGTGTGATTCATTTATGGTGCGAATTAATTAAGTCAGAACTCAATAGCACAGCCTGGGGGAAGATGATTAGGGGTTTGAAGAATAGATGGGAAATGGTATTTGGGGAAAGTTGTGGCAAAGACAAACCCTACACAGGGGTTTCATTATTCATCAGGGCAACTAGTAGCACATCATCAACAATCTGTTGTGGAATTCCGCTGACACCTACCAAAGTTGGGGTACCAGGAGGGAACATTTTAGGGGCAATGAAATGGGGGTACTACTGAGAGGTCCAAAAAGGTGTTAGAGGCACAGAGGTATGGGGATCCTGGACAGGTCCCACAGTGAGGGGAGTCAGAGTCCCTACTAATATTTACTGTACAACCTCGACCAAATTTTGTGCAGCCTGGTTCACTCTGGCCTTGGGTGGTGCATCTGCATTCTTCTTGGAATGTCTGTCTTGGGTGCCTGGTTGAACCGGTCCGGTAAGGTAAGCAGGAGTGTTTTTGGTTTAAAGCTTTCACATTTTGTGCAGGAGAAGAGACCTGCAGATTACAAAACAGAAACAATATTAGCGAGTCAAAGAGAAGGATAAAAGGTAAGCTTCTTGAGGAGTGTACCAACTACCAAGATTCGGAGGCAGAGCAAAAGAACAGAGTGCTGCAATCATTCATTTTATCGCTCATGTCAGATCGATTAACTGAGAAGTAAGAGCAATTTACAACCAATCACAGACAAGTAGCTGCATATACCGGGCTGATCAGTCTCACAACTTCCCTTATAACAATTAGTCCAGTGCGTGAAACATGTGATGCTGATGATGATGTGGCATCACAACACAAGTCTGTCTCACAAGCAACAGGTCCCCTGACCACAACGATATAAGAGGAGTTTCACATTTGAGCCAGCACACACACTCAGCAGCATTTCCCAAATCAATACACCTCTCTCCTCATCACAGAGCTGAGTAGGCCTCAGAGTCATCATCATGTTGGTTTCCCTTTAAAGTCAATAGACTTGTATGATACCTTCTTTCTTCTGGCTGTTGAGGTAGTCCCACCCTGAGTCCTTCCATCCTCCTACTACTGACTCCAAATAGCGAATCAGGCCAACTCCTTCCCGACCTGAGTGAGATAGACCGGTAGTGCACTGCTGTTGAAGAACAAGATAGAAGAGATACAGAAGTTGAGTATTTTTTGTTTAGATTTCTGTTTGTTAACTTAAGTGACTTGTCTGGCCTCTGTCTCTATAGAACCAGAATAAAATAGTGGCCCCTGCAAGTAAATTTCGCTAATGTGAAAGGACCAATCACCATCAGGAAAAATGATCACTCATCAGGCCCCGAATATTGCAAATCATTGAAATCAAGTTTACAAATAAGTAGAGCACCCTCCCTCACTGTCTGCCACCACATGAATCATCATTCTCATCACTCAATATTATATCACTCATTGGTGCAATAGTTGCGTACTGTTCCAATCTAAGCACAGTGGTAGGTAGGTCAGGCAGGTGCACATTTGTAACTCCTCTTTGATGCAAGCAACACATTCAACTTTGGCAGTCTTGTAAATCAGATGATCTTTACAGTGGCCGCCCTGCTAGGGTATGAAAAAAGAAGGATAGTTATGGGTGGAAGGCAGGCATTCAATGTCCTTGAAGGGAATGGGGAGGCTTCATCACTACAAACTGGTCCAACTCCAATCTGGTTATACATGTGCCTAAAAGTAAAAATGGTGGGGCTGCATAAGTCAGACACAAAACATAATGGTCCACTAGCCATATCCATTTTTTCTTGTTTTTTTTGGCAAAGTAGCTCACCAAAATATATTTGCAAAGTTCTACGGTGGACTACTCAGTCAAAGAAGTAGAGTAGAAGTTGGCCAGCTAACACACTTGAGTCTGACTCTGACCAATCACCCTCACCCTCCTCTTGTGATATTTCAGGAACGGTGTAACTGTGTGGTATGAAGTGTTCGTTCATTTTGATCATGGTCAATCTCTCCACCATTTGAGGCGAGAGACTGGTCCTTCTCACTGTGACAACTGTGCCAGCTGCACTGAACACATGCTCAGCAGACACACTGGCTACGGACACCCCAGATACTTTATTGCCAGCCCGCTGAGCTGTGGCCATTAGTGCATCTTAGCTTACCAATACTCCAATGAGTTTTGATCCACATTGACCTCTCTTGGCTCATCCAGATACTCATGGAACATCCTCTCAATAGTCATTGGTGCTGCCACTTGCTCAACCTCTTTTGCCTTCACCTCTGCACTTGACTTAAGCCCTGCCCTTTGAAAACAAGTCAATGCAGAGATTGTGGCTGATTCCTGTCTTCCTGTTATTGTTGCCACCGATGTTCTTGTTGCTGGTGTTGGCTGCTGTGAGATTACATGACTGCCCTCTCTGGGAGTTAAAGGCGGCACCCCAGAACTTCTTTTCGTGAGTGGGACTCTATTTTCCAGCTGTTCTTCTTCCATGACTCTGGCTCGCTCAACAATCCACGTCTTGTATTCCAAAACAACCCCATCTAAAAAAAGGAATTAAAGTGGCATGTATTTTTTTGTGACATGCACAGATGTACTCTTTGAACTACACATTGTCTCTTTGCAGCCTTGTAATTTCAGTCAAGCAAAGGATTAAGCTCTGAACCAAGGTATACACGTCTTCGTGTTCATTGTCCACAGCTGCCAACCTGTCAAACACCCTTTTTAACTGGTCCTTTAGCAGACACAACAACGCAATAGCTTGGCCCATCATGCAGTCTTCCTTGCTGACTTCCAGTGTGAAAACCTCAAAAGGAAGTAGCATCTCCATCAGGCATTTGACTAGGTTTCATTTGTCCATCCCAATGGTCATGCTTTTAGTTACATCCCCTCCTCTTTCCATGACATACTCATTAACCGGATTGTACTGCTCAAACAGACGTTGCAACATGTAATAAGTTGAGTTCCAGCATGTAGGCACTTCCTGTATGAGGGCTTTAACTGGTACTGGGCTTTAAAATAATGGTTGAAAGGAGTGCAGCTACTTCTGCAGATGGTCAGTAAGTTACTGACTAGGTATTCTTTTTTCAGAAAGTCCTGCACAATGAGGTTGATGCGCCAAACACAGAACTATGAAATACTTTCTATCTTCCATGGCCTTAACTGTATTGCTGCCATTGTCCGTGGCAACAAACCCAATTCTAAGATCTCTTGATCATAGGCATTCAAACACCTTGCTGTTAAAGTCTTCCAAGATGTTTGCAGCTGTATACATTTCTCTATGGTGAACATGGCTACTGTTGCATGCTGCCGAACTCCCTTAAAAGTATCTTCAGCATGGTAACCAGTAGATATCTGTTGCTTAACCCCCACAAAAGAGATCCAGTGTGCAGTGATACACATTTAATCAGTGGCTTGACAACTGGTCCACATATCTGTTAACAGGTGGATAATCTGAACAGCACTCTGCTGCAAAGCTTGTCCCACCAATTCTAGCACATCATGATGGAGCACAGTAACAGCCACTCTGGCAAAGTAGGTCCTGCTGGAAATCTTCCATTTTCGGCAGATGGCCACGACAACCTCTTAAAAACCCACTCCTTCCACAAAAGGGAAAGGGAGGAGGTCCAGCGCCAACATTTCAGCCAGCTTTCCCTTTTAAAAACGTCCCATTGGGTGATTGTGTTTGTAGGGCCCCTCATGCCCCCATAAATATGCCCATAATAGTAGCTTGAATTTTTTTCTTTTCTGGTGCCACTGATGCAGGAGTCTTCTGGAGAGAAGTTGAACCAGCAGGTGGTAGACTCAATGTGTGTCTCATTGGGACAGTCACTGTATGCTGCTGTGGTGTCTCCATCTGACTCCTATGCAATTGCAAGGTTGCTGAGGTGGATGATATTGGTGCGCTGCTGGGGACAGGGCTGCTTTGCATAAAGATGTTACCCTGTTCTTCCTCATCACCTTCACCTCCCACTGTGATCGGAGCCTCTGGAGCCAATTCCCCTCTCACATCACCTTGACCATGACCATGTGCAGAAAGATGGTGAAGATGGGTCTCCCAGTGAAGTGTGTTATGTTTTTTCAAATGGGTCGCTTGGCCTCCAGTACCATAGTGTGTACCTCAACAAACACTAACATTGCAAATGGACCATATTGCAATGTTCTCCTCCTGCTTGCTATTCGTAAAGAATTTCCAAACTGGGGCGGTGTGCTTTTTCAGTGGGTCACTGGTGCATCTGCCAATGCCCGAACTGGAGGTAGGCGTATGTGTTGACGATTGGCTCTCTGCAGTGGGTACGTCTACTGAGCTAGTGGTGGATGCAGGTCTTAGCGGGGCCTTACAAATATGGGTGCAGGCAATGGTAGTGATGGTGGTGCCACATCCATTGGAGCAGGTTGAATAGGAGGCATAATGTTGGTCTCCTCTGGGCCAGCTTCCATAATGAGTGGCTTGTCATCCTAATCCCCTTCCAAAATTGTAAGGCTTTCAGGAAATTTCCCTTTCCTGAGCCTCTCATGGCATGTCTCAGACTCAGCCGGGGTCCAATCCGTGTCCAGATCATCAGAAGGGATGCTTGGAGAAGATGGTGGAGTACTCTTCCTTTTTTTCTTGCTGGAGATCTGGAATCCAATGGTTGTAAAAGAAGAGGTCCTTGTTCAGCAAAAAGCTCAACCTCCTGTTCTACTCCTACTTCAGGAAGATCTATTGCTGGCTGCAGCTGCTGTCCACTTTTCTGACTTTCCTGCAATGATTGGGTACTACTTAGTGAAAGAGATAAATCCAATTCAATGTCACTGCTCGTCGGTGTAGACATGATTGCAGTGGCTGTCTCAGTGAGAGACATGGACTTGGGCTGAGGTTTGGGTGGGGCTGTTGATGTGGGAGTGCTGCTCCCAGCTTCCTCCCTGGAGGCCGGTGCGGCAGACACACAACCCCCGAAAAAGGTTTGGACCGACACGCCAGTGGTGGAAATCTACTTCTTCTTCTCCTCTCCACTGCCCATTTTCTTGGCAGCACCTTTCTTTGGGGCCATCTTGAAGCTGTCAGTTGGAAGTGACACTTAACTGCACAAGCGGAAGAGATTGGAGGACTCATGTAATTGTCTGGCAGTACTGTGGATGATGTATTTTGTACACCTAAAAGCAAACAAGCAAGAAAACATTTAGAGAAATGTGACATGGTTGCAGTTTGAATTAATACAGACAAAGACAATATAACTAAGTGTGGTTGCTTAAGTCATCATTATTTTCCTAACTAATTAAGAACAATAGTGTATCTATTCCAAAGTCAAACCACACCACCAGAAGATAATATTTAATTACCAATCAGGATAATGACATACAGATGTAACTGTTTGCTTAGTGTGCATCTAAGGGAGACTCTTGTGGTAGTCAAAGAGGCGCAGGGTAAAATTGAATAATGCTTAAAAAATTAATGCTGGTGTGTGCCTGCAGCAGGCAAGGGGGTGGAGGGGGGATTAGAATAATAGTACTTAAAAAATGATTGCGTTGTGCAGCTGTGCGCCTATGGCAGGCAGGTGGTGGATAGATGGTGGGAAAATGTAAAAAGAAAAATGTAAAAAATAAAATACAAAAATGTAAATAAAAAAATTTAAATAAAAATAAAAGAGAAAAAAGAACTGAAAGAAAAAATTAAATGAAAACAAATAAAAAGAAAAGAAAAATATTAAATAACAAACAAATTGATTGCTGGTGTACTAGGGGATACTAGGGGACTATGAGAAACCCATTTGTAGGCATGGAGATGCAGGTGAAAAATGCATATAATATAAAATACTGTTAATACAAATACTACAATGATCCTCAAGCAAAATATTAAACTCATATCAGAGAAAAGTGAAAAAATGAATAAATACAAAAAGGAATAGCCCTCCCCTTTCAATCTCACTTTGAAACCTGGAAAAAAAAGGGTGGCTGCACAAAATGCCTGCCGGACACATGGTCAAACAACAACAGCAAGCAAGGAGGCATGGCCACAACAAAGAACACATGCAGGCCTATGGCAAAAGGACACTGGCTGTCTACACAAAATGGCCACCGACCATGTGGTCAAACAACAACAGCAAGGAAGGAGGCAAGGCCACAACAAAGAACACATGCAGGCCTATGGCAAAAGCACCATGGCTGGCTACACAAAATGGCCACCGACCACATGGTCAAACAACAATAAGCAAGGAGCCATGGCCACAACAAAGAACACATGTAGGTCTATTGCAAAAGCGCATTGGTCTCTGACCACATGGTCGAAAAACAACAAACAAGGAGCCATTGAAAACAAAGAACACATGCAGGCCTATAAACACTGACTACACAAAATGGCCCCTGGTCACATGGCATGGAGAACAAATAGAAACGGTGGCGTATGGCAAACACACACACTGGCCAGACAAAGGAGGCATTGGTAACACTGAAGAAAACACTACCATTAATTCAGCAATGCCAAAAACGAAAATGAGCTGAGCTATAAAAATGTTACAACAACACACATCCTCGCAAGATATCAAATATTACCCCACCTATACACATTTTGTACAAAAAAACATAAAACACAAAAAATCCCCACATTTTTAATTTAATCCAATACAATTCCAGCCCTAAATGATGTTTTAAAACAACATATACCAAAGAAACAGTTGTTTCATGCACCCATGACTAGTACCAGCCTGAGCCTACTGACTGGCTGGCCTGTTGGCAGACTAGGCCACATAGTAAAATAAATGAATATTGCAAATTTAACAAACATGGAGAAAATGTAATGAACTGTGTAGATCTGTTCTTTTACAAAAGATGAAAAATTAAATGCAAAATTATACCTAGGTCCGTACTGAAACTGCAGGCCACCCACCACAATAAATGTTAAAACCGAATAAAAGTACAAATAAATACTGGTGCATACCCTCTATCAAACAAAAAACACCCTTGTACAAGAGCTTTTGAATTTGCTTCTGAAATCTCCAAAACAAAGTCCTTAAATCCAATTGTATATATGCAGCAGACAAGGAGAGTGATCCTTCCCGCTCCAAATCCAAATAAAAAGTTACCAGGAGATTGACAAAGCACTGGGAGGAGCCTGCTGCACAGGAACAGGAAGTTGGTGTCTCTGGGACACTTCCTTCTTGTTGAAAAAAAAGTAAAATTACAAAAAAAGCTCCTCACAGGAGTAGAGTAGCAACTCGAAAATGCCTTTCAAGTAGATTTACCTGCTTATTGAGTAGAGAATCTGCTTAGGGCACAGCTGCAGGCGCTCGTGCTCGTCCACGTAATGAAAGAAGCTTCAGAAGCCATGCTAGCGGCTGGCAACTCTCGCCCGTGCTCGCTAGTGACTGGCAAGTCTTGTCGCGCTTGCCGGCAGGCCCCAAAATAAGTCTCACATGTGCCAACAGAAAAAAACTCCTTCACAAGACAGAAGGTGGAAATCATGGGAAACCCCGCATTGCACGCGGAGCACGGAGTTCCCGAATTCCGCCAAGTCCGCCAGCAGAGTGAAGTTCTCCTTACAGGCCTTCTTTATAATTTTAGCATGAGGCCAGGCATTTGTTTTGTTGGAAATGTGACCATAGCATTTGTGGTGGGATTCATATCAATAATATTCAGAATGGAAGATCTTTCAAAATGTTTACTAAGTCAAAATGGTATTCAATTGAATTTAGGTCAGAGTGCATGACAGAATTCCTGACATGTAAAGAAGAGAAAAACTTATTTTATTTCTTGTTCCGTCCAAGAGGATATGGGACCACTAAGAGTTAAGAGACCCATTTGTGTGGTATAGGGTGACATATAACTTGCATGTTAGAAAGGCATTAGTTAGAAGGAAAGGAAACTAGGCAATATGTCAGAATATTGTATGACTACTATTCTTTTTGGTTTAATTTAATGAGAGGATATGTTTCAAATTTCTTATATCGTAGTGGGTCGGATATTGTTTCCAGAAGGGTGGTCTGATCTACTATGGGATTACAATTGAATGACTCTGGCTAAAGGTTAGTGCAAGTAAATTGTGATACTAAAAAGGTGTGTTGAGGTGAAACTGTTGTGGGACTGTTAGTAAAATTAAAAATGACGATAAGTTGGCCCAAGATGATGCACAGCTTAGTGATCAAATACTGATTGTGGCATTTGGGAAGAGCAGCATTTTGGAGGAAGAGACATTAAATTACAGACAATAATTGGAAGTTGAACTTGGACAATGTAATGGTGGCTGTCAATGCCCACTCACCTAGACCCTTTTCTCTTCCACAGGGACAATCCTGGTCCATCTCTCACCTTGAAAACTATACACTGACCAGGATTGTAAACCCTGATATCAACAAAAGTATCCAAGGAGAAGGGGGAAATGGATTGGGAGAGGTACAGAGAGAGAAATCTTACGTTCTCTTGTCATAGGGTTTTCTACTTAGTCTTGTTTGGGTGTTCAGCAGACCGTGTTGGTTCGGTTGCTTAGGTTCAGTATTAAAGTAAGCAGCAAGTAGTTAGACATCATGATATGGCAACATTAGATCATTGAAATACTCAAACTAATCAAATGTGCATTGGCTATTCACTTACTCACTATCCATTGACCAATACTCCTTGACTTCAGGAGAAATTTTAAATAATACTTGTGCAGTGAAATTGACTGGCACATAAGCACATTTCCAGGCTGACCACGATAGAATGAGGTGCAGGAGATGCTTAATGGTTAACCTAAAGTCTTACCTTTGCCTTAGAAAAAATTACAGCGCTCATAATCTTACAGTGGAACAATGCAGGATGCTGTAGCCAAGAGCTCCAAGAGGACAGATATTCTATGTAAGTGGTCCCTCAGTAGCCTTGAACATCTGACAAAAATAACTCTGAGTAGGGAAATCCAGCAAATCGTAGCTGTCAATGTTGCATCTACATCTCTAAGCCTTAGCATAGTGTCCTGGTCCTTCAGATCTCTAAAATACCAACTCTTTAAAGATGCTTAACATTTCCCTGGTACCTCCAACAGGTCCTAAACAGCTGGGTGAGACTTCTAAGCCATCAGGCCACAATCACAATTTGGAGGGAGGCTCACACACCTAAAACAGCAAAGGCTTCTAACACAAGTCTCAGTTCCAGCTGTCTGCTAGTCCTCTTCCAAGATTCAATTCTTCTGCCTTTTATCTGCCTGAGGCTACAGCAGGAAAACAGTTTTTTCCCTCGAGCACAACTTCCAAAGATACAGCACAAGAAAGAGCAGGTCCATACCCAGTCCTCTTCCAGTCAGACTCAGCAAACGTTTTGTCCTCTTCTGTTAATCTTCTAAGCACAACATTGTTCAGAGGTGCTGGTGGTGGTAAGCCTCACTTAAAATAGTTATGAGCCAGTGATTGGTGGTAACTCTTAATCCAATTGTAAGAAAGTTCCACTGCAAAATCTGCCTTTTAGCACCACTTCCTGTTTTACTACAAACAATCTCGGGAAACCTTGCTCTGGGTGTCTTTCAAGGATGCAGGGCGCCAGTAGCCATGTGTTGAACTCTGCTTTTTCACCTGAGCCTGTCCTAGCAAAATAAGAGAACTCCTCTGGAAAACCAATCCTGCCCGGTTATGATGTCAGGTCCCCTCCTGATGTGAGCAGAGACTTTGTGGTGCCTGCCACACGGTGCAGGGATATTTTTAAAGTGTATATTTTCTATTGTGGCTTTGCGACTGCCGTAATAAGGGCAGGGGGACCACCGACTCCCAGTGGCGGCTCACTGAGGGAGTGGTGCGGGGCGGTGGGGCGGGGTGGGGGTAGTGGACTCAGACTTACGACGGACAGAACTCCCTCTGAGTTCTGTCCGTCGTATGTCTGAGTTCACTACCCCCACCCTGCCCCTCCCCTCCCCCGCCCCGCCCCACCGCCCGCACCACTCCCTCAACAAGCTGCCACTGCCGACTCCTTGTCGGGCGGTCCCTCTTCCGCTACGGTGCCGGTCGGAAGAGAGTCTGACCGGCATCGATATGATGCCCTAAGCTTTCAAACATGCCAAAATTGTTTGTTAACTTTAGCAATTTGTGCCTGCATTGAGAGTTCGGAAGTAATGTGGATGCTGTGAATCTAAACTTCAGCCCATATTTAATATTGAATATTTACTTGTATGCTACTGGCACACCCCTTGTGCCATATTACAGTAGTCTTACTTAAAGGTTAAAAAGGCTCAATGGGTTTAGCCAACCTTTCTCCATATTTAGGGGTCTGCGTACATGCATTAGGTACCGTTTAGCAGATTCCCAGTACACAAAGGCAAAATATGCTAGTAGTTCTAGATGAATAAAAGCAACGAATCTGGGGCAATCACAGAAAAGGCAAATATCAATGTAGTGGTATTTGTATAGCATTAATCTTGCCGGACAGCAAGGGAGCGCTAATTGGTCCTGTCCCTTCATAAGTTGTTAGATATTTCATTGTCATATAGCCGGACTTTGCAACACGGCAATTATGCTTGACGTGTGACTCCCTACTAGGAAACCCCTAACTAACTTTACAATTGATCCAGCTACTCACAGTTGGAAAACTTGTGTCCTCTGCTAAAGTCCCTAGAGAAGAAATTCTGGAAGATCTAAATTGTCCTTCCTCCATTAGGTAGTGGAGTAGCCCCACTCAAGTTGCCAAATATCAAGGTCGAGAGGGAAACTCCCTAATTTCGTGGCGCACATGGCAGTGCCTGTGCATTCACTATGAAAGATAGGACCTTGAAGACCCCCTCCCCCCTAAGTATCAAATAGCAACTTCTGCAGTACAAATTTTAAAATGATATGCCACCTGCGATAATATATAAGGAAGAAATATGTAAATATATAATATATTTATGTTGTTTTTCCATCACCCACTTGAAAGATTGCTTTCTCAAAACACCAAGACTCTTTTTTAGTCCCCTAGTTAGAGAATACATTATTAATACAGCTTGCTAGAAGAAACTTGGAAAATAGTATAATTTAAAACAAGATATATCAGTGAGTTTAGCACTCAACTGTGATATTTGTATGTCATGCAGTTCAACGACGTAAATCTCTTCACAATTAACTTACTCAGACCTTAATCACTGTGAGTTTGATACGCTGAGTACAAGTATACAGAGACATGGGGTTACTTGGTATAAACAACAGTACACAGTGCAATGTTGTGATAACAAGCGCTACATGATAAAAACAAACTGTAAATATTACCATTATTCAAGGCATTTTAGTGAGGCAGTTAGTTAAATAAAAAATAAGAAAGCATTATAAATGGTCTCCACTTGAATGCAGTAACTGTATGTCGATGTAAACCACAAAAACGTGGTTAATGTGATCTGAGCCACAGCAGCAAAGTTAGGGTAGAAGGGGCACTATTAAAAATGCAACAGCAAGACAAGCGTTACATGTTTCTCTGGAAGCTCGAGGCGACTAGTTGTAAAACTAAAATACTGTAAAAAGTAGGTTAATTTTTTCACGTTTCCTTAAATTTTATAGACGAAATACCTTTGCAACAATTTTTGCACGCACAAAATAGAAAAGTATAAACAGAATTAAATTGCCCAAATTCTCTTCTATCATTTTTGGGGAGAGAAGGAGTAATTGTCTTAATTAATTTTAAGTCTTTTCTTTGTATTGAGGAAAAGCATTTTGAGGCTCATGCTCAGTGAAATTTCCAATGTATAAATGGAACTTATGACTGGGAACATGTTTCATCTGTGCATAGGTAAAGTTTTAATATTATGTAAAGCACAGATGTGTAATGTGTGAGTGAAGTGTGATAACACACGTGCTTAGAATGCACTATAATTAGTGCGCGCATTATTCACAAGTTGGTTCCAAATGGCTGTGGAATATTGGATAGTCCGAGGGGTGCAAAATAAAACTGACCCACTGCATATGCAAAATTCAGAGTACTCAAGGAACAGCCAAGGTGAGTGAAGGGCATGCCATTGAAAACCATTAAGTACACTCACATATACGACAGTCTAAAAGCTGAATATCCTCAAGTATATAATGGACTTTATTTAAGAAAATGACTGTTTATGTTACCCATTACAGTCTCATTAGGTCAGGAGCAACCAGAACTGATGATGCTGCTACCATGACATCTTTTATTTCACTCCCACATTTATTAATTGACCAAGGACTTTTGAGAAGGGCATCTAACTAGGGAAACATTGATCAGGAGTATAGGAGTCCTCAAAAAAGCTAAATGTGCATTCGAAGGCTATGGCTTCCCAGTGAAACGTTATTCAGTATCCAAGGATCCACTGGTAGACACAATGTGGAGATATTGAAGGAAGCAAATCCTTAGGTCTGCTGTCTTAGTCAGTGAGTGAAATAAGAATAGGGATGATCCAATTACATTTTAAGAGTAACCATCCATTGTCCTTGCTAAACGTGAATATCTAAAACATGGGGACAGGTGTTTATTAACAGGCTGCTGGTGGTGATGACTGATTTAGTTCACAGGGACCAATACAGTTGCATTCCATATCACAGGATTGCACTCAAACTGAGTTGCCTAACTCCGTTAGGAAGCAACGTTGAACACTTGTGAAAAGCTGGCATCAACAGTCCTTGACACGGAGAAGGCACTCAACACCATTAGTTGTAGTTGTTTGTTTTGTTGTGCTTGAACTCATAAACTTTGGCCCAAGTTATGTTAAATGGATTACTCTACTGACTGACAATCAAATCCATGTTTAGAAATTGCAGATGGGCAAACAACAGGGTTCTCGTAAGTCTCTACTCTTGTTCAATCTTACGATTGAGCCACTGTCCTGTGTGCTGTGGAGGGACATTGCAGATAGTGGTCTTAGAGTGGGTTCTAACGAGTTTATGTCCTTGCTGAATGCAGGTGATATGCTCATCTATGGCACAGGGACAACAACCAGCAGAATTCTAATGATCCTGGTAAAATCTGAGAGGTGAAATGGGACAAACTGATACTGTTTCCATTGGGGCATTGATGTTGCAGACCATGCCACTACTTAGGTGGGAGGTACATAAGAGACAGATGTGATCACATACCTAGATATATTTATAACACATTCACCAAAGCAAAAATGCCTCAGTCAGGTTTGAGCTATAACAAACCTTCACAAATTAGCCACATTTTGAATATCATTGTCATTGTCAAAGACCTTTGCTCTTGTCTGTTGCCTCTAACTGTTCCAGGCTGCATACATTTGTATTTATACACCAAATCTGGTTCTGGATAGTAGCCTGAACCAATAAGTGTGTGATGACAGATAAGTAGGATGAAACTTAAAATTATGTATATCACTCAGAAAGAAAGGTGACATGTAACTACCATTAATTGCGGGGTATAATTTGATTGTACGACTGCAGTTTGAGATTAGCTGGTTCTTTGACAAACCAGTTTGAGACAGAGAGCTACTTCAGGAGTTCACTTTTGTCCCTAAACTGGATAATTGCTTACTCCCATTGTTGACAATAGTGGCAACCGTATTTGATTCGATTTGCCACTCTGCAGTAATATATAACAAAGTGGCCTTTTCACTGCTGACTTCTACAAATCTGCTAGTGTCATAGATATGATGCATTGGACAGTGAGTTGATATATACACGTGAATAATCTTTATGAAGGCCATGGGTTTATCACTTTCAGTGAGGTGCTATCTACTTTTGGAGTAGGCGA
This sequence comes from Calotriton arnoldi, assembly GCA_963921515.1. Taxonomy (NCBI): domain Eukaryota; kingdom Metazoa; phylum Chordata; class Amphibia; order Caudata; family Salamandridae; genus Calotriton; species Calotriton arnoldi. Next base: position 168,192 of record CAWUFW010013610.1, on the reverse strand, counting down.
GGGTTAGGTCTCACAGTGTATTAGGATACCTAAGGCTCCAAAAGACACATAGCAAGGTGATAACAACTATCAACTGCATAGAGCCATAAGAAGCAAACTAAAGAAAAAGATGTTGTCAGTGTAATTAAAGTGTGTATATGTGTTCGAGGTAATCGTGGCACCCAAGGAGTAGGGCTAGACACTTATACATGTAAAATACATACACAAGCAAACCCAGGTAAAAACTCAAAGCAGAAACACTGCTTGCCCTAAAGGCAGTGATCCTGAGATTACCTTACTCCATTCCACGAAGTTTTACCTGAAAATTGCCAAGAAGAGGCAATCTATCACTGAGGGCTACCTACAATCCATTGAGTTTTCACCCCAGATGACACCCAAGGTGGTATATTAGGAATTGTCCCTTTCAAACCTAAACACAATAGGGCTTATTTACAAGCCCCTCGTGCTGCCGGTATGTCACCTTTTCCCCTTTTAAAAGTAACGCACCGGTGGCCAAGAAGGCGGAGTGAGCGGATGCGTCTCGCTCGAGCTCCATCCCCGCCGGGCCTAAGCATTGGCATTGTACCCTTATCCTACCTCACAGGCGACCGGAGGCTTCCCACCTACCCGAGGGCCTGGGGCAGCTGCTGCAGGGCTCGGGGGTGGCTCTTCCCCGCTCTGCAGTGAGAGATTGAGAGCCGAGTCTCCCACGGGGTTGCGGCGTATCGAGCAGAGAGGTGCGGAGAGCGTTGGTCAGCCTGAACGAGTCTGCGCCTATGCCCGAGCTGATGACGCAGAGTCTGGGAGAGGCGCCCTCCGACATGGCTCCCGCCTTTCTAGTGCCACGGTGAGGAGACGGCATCTAAGGAGTCAAGTTGAACAGGAGAGGGCTGTGGCCCCAAACACCGTAGTCATGTGGCTGGATCACCGGAGGGCCCGCGTGGCTCATCCAGAGCGCGCTCCCACGTCTGCAGCCCGGCGACGAACACAGCCTAGATGGAGGGGTGCAAACTACTCGATTCCCTGCTGCCTGGGGCTGACTCGACTCTGGACCCTGCTGGAGCCTCCCGGGGCACCTCACAGGCTTGGCTGTGGAGGGCGGTTCTTCGAGGAGGCCCGGATTGAGGAGCTACTGCGGCAGCATGTTGGGAGCCGCGAGCAGAGGTAGGCTGGGTGCGCGCCCAGCGCTCTGCACGCAAAATGGCCCGAACTACCACCAAGGAGTCCCAGTGCTGAGGCATTTCCCCCGCCGGGTGTGGCCCCCACCAGGGTTCTGCGCAGTTGGGAAGGGCTCACGTCGGACTGCACTTTCGTGAAAGCGCTATCATCCGCACCGTGGCCTGATTGGCTGGTCTGTTCTTGCGTCCTCCTGGGACATTGATTGCTGTGGCCCCCGGATGGAGGCCTGTCTGCGGTGTGCCCCCACTGGCGAAGCTGAGACCTCATCGTGGGATTCGGAGGTGGGTCTTGCCCCATACGGTCTCACGGCCTTTGGGGGACTGGTGAGGCCTGAGCCTGGAATTGCAGGCCAGTGGAGTGAAGAGAACTCGGATTGTGGCCCCAGTTCATTCCCTCGTGCTTGGAGCTGCCCGCTATTCTGTGTTGGGAGCAGCCTGGAGCCTACCTGCTATTGCGACTCCGCTAGATTTGGCTCTGCCCCGCTCTGGCCCTTGGGATAGCCCTGATCAGCTCAACGGTAATGAGGAGTGGCCCTCACTGGTGAAGCTAGCTTTTGGAGGTGCCACGGGCGGGGTGAATCGGAGGGCCCAGGTCTGCTTCTCGATTTGTGAACTCAATCTCTTCCACTCAGGGGAGGCCCTGTTCGCTTCGCCCCTGCTTCAACAAGGGGGTTGAATATACAGAGAGTTCTGCTGACTCGCCCCTTTTGATAGCGGATACCCCATACCCACGGGGCAGCCGACTGGTCCGGATCATGATGTCAGTCAAAACAAAAAAGGAGCGCTCAGTGTGTGACCTTCTTATGAAAGCCACAGGGGACTCGCAGAGCTCAGGCCAAGTGAGCACTGGAGAGGGCTTTGATGGGGCTGTGACCCACAACTTCCTGGAGTCCCTATTCGCCTCGCAGCGAGAAGATATCCTGGCGGTAAAGACTGACCTGCAAGTGGATCTGAGAAAGGTACGGAGGGATATTGATGCTGTGGGCGAGAGGGTGGCAGCCCTCGAGGAATCCACGATGTCCAGAGACGAAGAAATCGCAGCACTCCAGCAAGAGGTCATTCGGCTGCAGGACCAACAACTTGACCTTCAATCACACTCAGAGGACCTGGAGAATAGGTCAAGACCGAACAACATCCGTATTCGTTCAGTCCCCACTGGTGCAGAAGGCGACGACCTGGAGGGGTACGTCCTAGCTTTTTTCCAAGCGGTCCTGGGCACTCCTGCTGAGAACAAAGTCAAAACAGACCGCTGTCATCGGGTGGGCACCCCCTGACAATCTAATCATCCCCCGCTGATATTTTGGTCTGTGTACATGATTTTAGGGTGAAAGAAGCGATCCTCAAGGCGGCACGCCCCAAACAAGCATTTCAATTCAGAGATCCTTCTCCACAGCTTTTTCAGGACCTGGCCGCAAGTACCCTGCAGAAGCGGAAAGATTTCCAGCCCGTGACCAGTCATCTGCGCTCTGCCGGAATTGCCTACTCCTGGGGTCACCCGTTCCGCTTAATATTTTGATATGAAGGCAAGCTTTATCAGCTCCGCTCCTTGGAGGAGACCTGTAAGCTCCTGAACTTGACCCCGATAGTACGTCCTCCCAGACCTCCTCCACTGGGGATGGGGCCCCACTTGGCCATCGATGAGGCTCACGGTCTGGTTCTAGGTTTGATCGCTTGCGCCCTGATCCTGCTACGATGGTTAAAGAGCGATCTGCAGTGATTCGATCTCTCTCCGGTGCTGAGGGGGAAGCCTTGGACTCCAACAGTTGAGGTATCATTACATGGTTGAGGTGCACTGTATGATTGGGCCTGCTGGGGGTGGGGGTGACTGCCACGACATCGAGGAATGTCTCTTGCCCTCTTGGTTGCCCCCGTATTCCCTGGCCCCCCTCTGGGGCGGACATTCACTGTATTTTATCACTTACCTATTTTACTTGTGTTGTTGTTCTGTTTGGGTTGTTTATGGGCAGGCTGGGATCCCTCTCCGATGAGCCTCTTTGGACATTTCCTCCAAATATTGTCATTCACAGTAACCTGGCTATACATCACACTCTTTTTTTTGTTGGTGCACAACAGAGCAATAGCCGAACCTGTGCAGATCTGCCAATACCATCATGTCTATGGAGACTAAAATAATCAATATTCAAAGTAATTGCTCTTGGCAAATAATTCACCAAACTATATGTATACTTTTATACAACAATCATACCATACCACTTCATCAATCTAAAGGAAGAGAAACAAAAGGATGTGTATATGTATCACAAATTTTAATTAAAATTACATAAAAAACATCATCAATTTCATCAATAATGAAAGTTAAAAAAGCCCCAACATACAATAATTTTTGTATTAAAAAACCTCAAAGAGAGATAACAAACAACAGACATAAATTTTTGTCATTTACAGTGGTTATGCCGAGAGAATCAGAAATAGTACTGGCAACATTTGATATTTTTTAGACAATACTGTGTTCCTGTAATGTAACCCCACACAGGTAAGCGTCGACGCATTTCGGTGGTATAAAAGATGAATAAAATCACCTTCTTCAGGACAATGCATAAACTACCCCTCTTTTTTATGTACAACCTATCAAATTTATGACGACTCTCACTAAAACAGGCTGTTCATATTTGCATGTTTGATGAATAGGCCTCTTATTTTTTTCATAAATCCTTTGAGAGTATAAATCCAAATCTGATTATTCTGCCTCCCTTTCAAACAATTAGGGAATGGACAGGCAATCCTTCATTAAAACCCCTGTTTCTTGGAACTGTAGAAGCTGGGGTTATCCAAACTTCACCTCCTCCGGCACAAAGCAATTAAAATCTGGTCATTAGGTACTGCTGTATGGTCCGTCCAATCAATGATTACTACCTTTTTATTTGGGTGCGGGATGCACAGGCGGAATCTTCGTTAAAGATTCATTAAAAAGTTCGCAATGGAACATAAGGCTCGATGCATGCCCTAGCGATTCTGTGCTTTTACGCCAGTAGTTTCCGCGTGTGAATAAACGCTACTAAAATAATCAGCCTCAATGTCTGCGGTCTTAATAACCCTACTAAGAGGAAAGCGATACTTTCTCTACAAGAGCAATCTGAGGGGGATATATGTCTTCCACAGGAGACTCACTTACTTTCAAAAGACACAGAATGCAGGCTAGAGAGTTTCCATGCCAGTACTGGTCCTCCGGGAGGGGCGAGAAGGGCGGAGTGGCTATTCTGTTTTCCAAACTGTTTAAGGGCACAGTGCTGGGTCCTGTGGCCGAGATTAAGGGCTGTCTGCTAGCATTGTGGGTACAGGCGGGTACATTTCACTAAACATTGGCCTCAATCTACTCCCCTAATGAACACCAAGAAGCTTTCTTGATGGAGGCTATAGCCAAGGTGCTTCACACCCCTGACCCTGCAGTTGTGGTGGGTGGAGATTTAAATTTAGTGATGGACTCTGAGATGGATCGCTCTGGTCAGAGGTCTGGTGGGGCAGGAGCCCCGTCATCTGTGGGTCGGTAATGGCTTGAGGAATGTGGGTTGAGAGATGCGTGGCACGCCTTACACCCTGGAAAATATGATTATACCTTTTATTCTGCGGTACACAGATCTTATGCTTGCTTAGATCATTTTCTGGTCACCCCTGCTGCATGGGAACGTACCAGGGCCTCTTCTGTTGAGGCCCGCTTGCTCTCAGATCACGCGCATATCACCTTGACCATGCACATTTCCCCCCCCTCCAACTTTGACCCCCAGTGGCGTCTGAGAGATTCGATGCTGTTGTCCCTGACAACTGTTAATGCGCTACGGACCACTTTGAGGGACTATTTAACACTTAATAATGACGGCTCCACTGCCCTGTCCTCGATTTGGGAGGCATTGAAACTGGTGGCTCGGGGGGCTCTTATTGCTAAAGCCGCACACAAGAATAAGGTGAGAAGGGCTAAGAGGGAGGAGCTTGAACTGAGAGTGAAGGAACTAGAGGCAATTCATAAGTGCTCCGGTGCGCCCCGGATCTGGAGGCAACTTGAAAAGGAACGGCTCCACCTTCGGCACCTTGACTTGGACAGGGCTGAGCATGCCGCTTTGCGCTTGAAGCATTAATATTTTGTAGGGACTAACAAGGGAGGACGCATGCTGGCGCATTGTCTGCGCAGCAAGCAACATGCACAAGCAGTTAAAACGGTTCAAGGGGCACAGGGAGTGGAGGTTACTGAGGACATTGGCATTGCTGACGCTTTCCGGGCCTATTACTCAGAATTATACTCTGCTGACTCCTCGATCTCGTCAGATCCACATGTCTATGTAAACACTGCAGCTGTCATCCCACTTCCCGCTAGTGAGGCTGAAGATCTCGATGCGCCTATACGCATCGAGGAGGTGATTTCGGCGATTGCCCGATTGAAGCCCCTGAAGGCGCTGGGACCCGACGAGTTAAGCACAGCTTTTTACAAGACTTTCTGCACTGAGTTAGCTCCCTTACTCACCTGCCTGTTCAATTCCTTTGCTGACACAGGTACGCTCACTGAAACGATGCTCCAAGCATCGATCACTGTGATTCCTAAGCCCGGTATGGACCCTACGCTCTGTCGCTCGTTTCGGCCGATCTTGCTGCTAAATATTGATGGGAAGTTATTCGCTAGCATTTTAGCCCAGCGTCTGAACCCTCTGATGCCCGGGCTAGTGGAGCCGGACCAGACTGGAGCTATCCCCAGTCGGCAATGCAGGGACAACACTAAACGGATTTGTCATCTGATCGACAAGGTACAGCGTTCCCAGGAAGAGGCCCTGTTGTTAGCCGTAGATGCCGAGAAGGCTTTTGATAGGGTGCACTGGCCTTATCTGTCCACTACTCAAGAGCGATTCGGATTGGGCACACGCTTTCGAAACTGGATTGTAAGCATTTATAGTTCCCCCAGCGCTTCGGTCAGGGTGAATGAAGTAAGATCTTGTGGTTTCGCAATCAGCAGAGGCACGAAGCAGGGTTGCCCTTTATCACCATTGCTCTTTGCCCTTTAGATGGAGCCTTTCGCACAGCGACTCCGGGACAACCCTAACACTAAGGACATTCTGTTTGGTGCTGACCAGCACCTAATCAGTCTTTATGCCGATGACGTTATCTTTTCCATCGCCCATCCTTTGACCTCGCTTCCGGCTATCAGGGCAGAGTTGCAGGCATTTGGGCAGGCATCTGGTTTCAGGATCAATATGCAGTAGTCACAAATATTGAATTTTACTTCTACCCCGCATACGGTGGGATCTCTGCGCACTCAGTTTGACTTTGATAGGGTCACAGAGGAGCTAACATACCTTGGTCTAGTCCTCAATAAGAGCTTGGCGAAAACTGCCGAAGCCAACTATTCCAAATTATATGCACGTATACACAAAGATTTGACACAATGGCAGCGGCTCCCGTTGTCGTGGCTTGGCAGGCTCAATGCTGTGAAGATGAATATCTTACCCAGGGCTTTATATATTTTCCAGACTCTTCCGCTACTACCGCCCCCGGGTTTGCTTCCTAAAATCCAGAGAGAGATCGAGCGTTTTATCTGGGGGCCAGTGTCACCCAGGTTGCAGAAACATCTACTGCAATAGCCGAAGCGGGACGGCGGCCTCGCCCTGCTAAACTTGACTCGCTACTATCAGGCGGCACTCTTGCGATATTTGGTAGAATGGAATCGTCCGCTTACGGAGAAACACTGGGTATTCATGGATCAGACAGTTGCTGGTCACCATATATGGAAGGAAGTATGGATGCCTAGGTCTGCCCGGGGGCTCTTCTCTTATCCTGTAATGCGGGCGACCTTCCAGGTCTGGGATAGGGTGGCCTCCTCCGCGAATCTCACTACGTTCCCCTCGCCTATGTCCCCTATATTCTCGAATCCGGATTTTCCCCCTGGTATAGCTAAGGGAGTGGATGGGCGCTGGGTAGAGGGATGGTGTAAACGGCTGGGCTGTCTTTTTGACCGCAATGGCCCTATCCCATTCACACAACTCACAGTAGATTATGACTTATCTGACCTAGACCAATTTCTTCACTTACAAATGCTGTATTGGGTGTCGGGCGCGGCCGTACACCCCCTTGTGAGCAGGCAAATGTCTCCATTCAAAAAGTGGTAATGTCTCACGAAAGACGATAAAAAGCTCAACTCTGAAATGTATTCGTTTCTTTCCCGGAACTTGCGCAAAGACAGATCTGCTGGTCAAAAGCGATGGGAGGCGGAAATAGGCCGAACACTTTCGGATAAAGAATGGGAGGACATTTTTTATAGGATACACCACACAGCACATACCATGGGACATACTGAAACATCTTACAAAACTATTTCATATTGGTACTATACTCCCTCCCGAATAACGAAGTGGAACACTCAGTGTGACGGGCTATGCTTGCGGGGTTGTAGTAGTCCTGGCACTCTACTCCATCTCTTATGGAACTGCCCAAAACTCACTAGATCCTGGGATAAAAATTTTGACTAAATTGACAGGGCCTTCGACACTACCATCCTTAGGTTCCCTGCTTACACGATACTGGGTCTGCCCAATGCATTAACTTTCCCTCTTCACTCAATAAAAGGTAGACAGATGGGCCTAGCACTTAATGACGCCCATCTGGGGCTCTTATCTTGCTGGAAATCTGATAGAATCCCAGAACACACACAGTGGCTCCATCAGTTGTGGTCCCTTCTTGGCATGGAAAGATTGTCGATGACCACACTGGGGGATAAATCCGACTATACAAACATTTGGGCCCCTTTTATATCTATTCTCTCCTGTGAGATTCGAGAACTGACCGGTCCTATTTATCTGCACATTTTGAAATTTATCCCGGACCCCCAGGGGGAGATTGTTGCCACTGAATCTGGGTTACGGTCATGATAACCTTGCCCCTTTGTTTTTCTCCATGAGGAACCCTTTTTTCCTGGACTCTTGGCTCGTTCAGAGAGGGATAGGGTGGGGAGGGTGGGGGGGTTTGTCTTTTTTTCCTTTTTGTTTGGTTCTAGGGTTTTTGTTGCTGTTCGTTAGCTTGGAAATGGAAGGTCTGACTGCTTAGCAACTGCCCCTTTTTTCCTGGGGAATGCACTCTGAGGACGCTACGCACTGTAGACTGATTTTCTTCTTTATTGAATGAAGGTGGGCTGGAGCCAGCCCCCCCTAGCTCCTCTGTTGACGTGGTTGGCCCATGTTGGGTTGTAGGCGGCTTGCTGTGTATCTTTTATTTTGCATAAGCATATACAATGGTTATTTGCTTCGTTTTCTTTGGTAACCCTTACTGCAGCCGGCCCAATGGGGATATAGGCAGTATGCTGTGTATTGTTTTCATTAAACGCTCTGCTAATAAAAACTGATTTAATTCTAAAACTGATGCACCGGCGGCGCAAGGGGCTTGTAAATAAGTCCCAATATCTGCAAATAGTCTGCTATCTCCAAATTATCAGTTAAAAGCGGAAGAGCGATATGATAAGTCAAAAAGCTTTCCCTATAGAGAACACTGCTAAAGAGATGTTGAGGGATGGACAAGTTCTGAGAAGGCAATGACAAGAAGGGATGATAAATTGAAGAAGATCCTCTCGATCGGTGAGCATAATTTGTGAACTTATTTTACACCTCATTCAGCCTGCTCTCAATTCATCTCCTGCTTTGATTGTGGTATTGTTGTTATACATGTGTTAATGTTTTTTAGACTTGCACAAGATTATATAGTAATAATGATACTTCTGCAGTCCACAAGGCACCTTCTCACATGCTCCATACTTGAAACCGTTCAACTCGATGATACTATGATATAATTCTCCACTGTTACCTTTAATACCTGCGGCTTACAACAAAAAGTAAGTTGTACATGCCGATCACCACATTCAGATTATCTATGCTGATTTTTGCCCTAGTATACTGTTGATCTGTTGTAAAATGTAGATTATTATTTGGGGTGGATGGTAGTCCACCACAAGTAATAATGTCACTATCCTCATAGGTCCAGTAAAGGTTTTAGTAATTTAAACCTAAGCTCAACCCCTGGTAGCAATGGCACAGGACAGACATGCTAAACTTGAAAATGTGTAAAACATTTAAAAGTAACAAAGCAGTTAAAATATTGAATATACAACACAATAAAAATCCCACTCCCATTTAAAAAACAGAGAATATTTTAATGAACAAATAGAGACTAAAATGACAATAATTCAACAAGGGGAACCAGAGATATGATTTTTTTATTTTTTAAATACAAATAGAACCAAAATGATTTAAGCGGCAACTGAGATCAAATGGGTGAACTGGACCAGGACATGGGTAAGGTTTATGACTGGCCGTTATAGAGCGCAGGTTGGATACAGAGACCAGGTGCGCCCTGGTCAGACATTTTACCTTCTGACTGTGGGGCCGATTCCGATTCAGGCCGGAAATCTCTCCGACCGAGCCGGACCCGGAGAGATTTCCGACCGAATCGGACCCGTGCAGCCCGACCGAACGAGTACGATGCGTCCGTATGCTATCGAACTTGATTCGGTCGGACTCCCATTGAAGTCAATGGGAGCCGGGCGTACAACGCGTACACGGGCTCCCATTGACTCAATGGGTGCGAGGCGAACAGGGGCGCCCCCTACAGCGGGTACGCGGCGAAGCGACTCGCGCCGTACATGCACAGGTACACGTACAGGTGGGTCAGACACGGACCCCCCAAGTACGGCTCCGACTGCTCTTTCGAGCCGGACGGCGCGTGTCGGTCGGACTGCTCGCAGCGCGCATCGTACTTACCCGGCCGGGGAACGTCTCCATTGCGCGGTGCGAGTCGTGTCCGAGCGAGTCGGTCGGTGCGGTCTGACCCGGGAACGAGTCGGTCGGAGCGGTTGGGACGCCTGAACGAGTCGGTCGGCGATTTCGCATCGTACTCGCTCGGCCGGACGCGCGTACGAATCGGTCGGGAAATAGGGCTCCGAATCGGATCCGGTTAAGCCGAATCCGATTCGGAGCCCTACCGGCCGAGATCGGAATCGGCCCCTTAGTCTCTAAATTGGAAGTCAAAAATCCTCGTGTGGGGCAAGGCAGCAGGCTTTGGCCGAGGTGGGTTCCACCAGGCAGGATCACTATTGGACGAAGTCCAGGTGAGCCCTTGACCTTTGATGGGAAAGCTCCAAATGGGAGAAATTTAAAATTTGCACCCAAGGAAGGTCCCTTACAGGACGTACGTATGCTTAAGGCACCTTCGCCCAGTTAAGATTTCTACCTTTACACTTAGTCACTTTTTTGGAGCTCAGAATCCTCCAGCGAAAGAAGGCTGCAAACTGTACCCAAACAGGGCTCCACAAGGCTGGATATTTTCTCTGCAACGTCCTGCTGAAATGGATTTGCTGCTGTGGGAAAACTCTGAGCAACCTAAATCTTTGGCCCAGAGGCAACGCACCTTCATCGGATTGACTTGGCAAGTTTCTCCCGGTCTAGTGTCAGTTCTCCAAGTCCCAGGTTTTAGGGTTAGGCAGGAGGTCTATACCCTGATTTTTACCTAAGGGCCTCGGGACCTCAGGGACACCACCTAAGGGTTGGGACTCATTCCAGTAGAAGTCATTGGAAGGATTCAGGGTAGGTTCAGTTAGTACTGGTCAGCTGGACTCTTCAGGAATGTGAGATTCTTGCAGCTTTTATGTCCTTATAGCTTAACAGGAGGTCAGCCACTGACCCTTGGAGTTCACTTCTTAGTCCTGGATACAAACTGGTGCCAGTCCGGTCCTTAGGGTTCTCCTTACAGGTCACAACAGCAGGTGCAGTCCTTCTTCTGTCTTCCACAGGTCCAGAGGTATTCTGAAGAGGGTACCGGGGTGCCACAATTGTGCTCAGTGCCAGCCTGTGGGAGGGGGAATTTGCTGATTACTCTCTTCCTAATGGGATTAAGGTTGCCAGGGGTGACCCTACCCACTTTTGCAGCACTTTCTGTGTACATGATACTGTAGCAAATTGTGTTATAATGGAAAAATGTATGTTTATATATCTTTAACTGAACACCATTCCAATGAAAAGCAACATCTAAAAAGAAGGAAGATTTAGACAAAACTTTAGGTTGTTTTCCAAATTCTACGGTGGAATTAATGGAAAAGTTTAATCTTTCTTTCTTTAAACCCATAGTGGAATGTTGAAGGATATTCTTGACTCTTGTAGAATCCCTATGGCAGTCTTTCCTAAGGTGGAATTGACAAAGCACGGCCATAGGGCTTTAAATATCTTTTCGGCCTTGGGCATGGTTTCCATAAATGTGAGCTTTCCTTCTGATACACTAGCGGTTCAAATTTAAGAGTTTACTAAATTTAAGGTTCTCTCTTTGGAAGGCAGCAACCATCGACCTCTAGTATCCTCAATCATCTGGATTCTACCAAGGACGTGATAGATACTATAAATTAAAGTGAATTATCATAGACATCTTACTACTCATACTCACGGTGAACACCTGACACAACTTCATGCTCTACAGATCACTGTTCTTCCTGAAACCCCATGGGCTCTTTTAATATTAGCATATAGTACAAGGAGTTAATAATTCATGTTGTGAACTGTCTAAAAGTTGAATTTAGTAAAACTACTCATTACATTACACTAAATTGAAATATTGTAAGAAATATTATTCCTTAATTTGATCAAGTTGCAAAAAGGAACCTAAGGATATATCAACAAAGATTGAGAAGGTGTGCTAATAGAGATCAGATGCTGGTACTCAAGCAAGTAAGGGCAGATTATAAAGCTCTTCTGAACAAGAAAAAGCAAGGGTATTTTTCTCATACATGATGATGATGATAGAGGTTATTGCCACAAATGATGTAATGGGGTGCTGGAAATTCGCAAAAGATGGATTTGATGATAACAACAACAGATTAAGCTGCATAGTATCTGGGGAGTCCTGGGCAAGCTTGCTGAAGGAAGTTTATGTCAGTCAAAGTCGTAGTAAACTTTAATTTTGACCACGAGCTGTTACAGTTATTTTCTGTCTCAGCAGTACAATAAGTGATCAAGTCCCTTCAGATAATCAAAGCCACAAGTCTAAACAATCTTACAACAAATATCATGAAAATGCTCACCATGGAGTGCTGGGCATAGTTATTCACTGGAATTTATCAAGAGGTGTTTAAAACTGGAGAAGGGCACTATGAATAAACCCATATGCAAGAAGGACTATCCCCGCAGGTATAGAAATAACACTTAATAAACCATATAGATGTGGGAGCTAAAATGTTTGCTAAGATTATTCTCCAGGAAATAAAGCAGCAGTGAGTTGAAAAACACATAATACCTATGGATGTGGGTGGCTTCAAGAAAATGTATTCTACTATTGACCAGTGCTCTAGTTTCTGGACATTTGTTTGTAAGTTCTGTCTATGGCAAAAAAGAATTGCTGTTTTGTGGACTTCCGTGCAGCTTTTCACCTTGTGGATCGAGAACTCCACTGGAAAAAAATTAATTTATATGGAATTCTAACAGGGTTATTGTCTCTTTTGGTACATCTCCATAGTGGAAATTCAGTGAGGGTAGATCTAGATTGTCATGGTCAGCTGTCAAATAAAATAGCAATCAAAAATGGGTTAAGACAGGGATGTGTTCTTGAACCAACCCTATTCAGCCTCCTTTCCTCAAAATATTGCGAGTTTTCAGATCCCTTGTTTATTGTATGAGGATGAGCTAGTGCATTTAGATAACATTCAAATAAGTCTCCAACGTAAATTGTAGATTTTCCATGGGTATTATCACCATAATAAACTGACAATAAGCATGGCAAAACAAACATTTTTGTATTTGGAGTCAAAGCCAAGACGTTATCTTGGATTACTGGATACTGTGGAGTAGAGGAGGTTACATCATACAAATAGTGAGGCCTTTTAATTCAAAATAGTCTGAAAGGGAAGCACCATATAGACCAGGAAAATTTGTCCGGCCTCAGTAGCAAAGGCGGGCTGAAAAAGTTTAATTTCACCTACGGAGTCTCTTTCATGCCACCCCTGTTAAAAGCTTATAAAACAATGACTCACACTATGGGGTCGATTCCGATCTCGGTCGGAAGGCCTCCGAATCGGATTCGGCTTTACCGGATCCGAGTCGGAGGCTTTATTTCCGACCGAGTCGTACAGAGGTCTGGACGCCCAAGTACGATGCGAACGAACGCAAAATCGCCGACTGACTCGTTTCCGGGTCCGAACCGCTCCGTACGACTCGGTCGCAGACGAACCGTACCGCACAATGGAGTCTATTCACGACCGAGCCAGTACGATGCACGATTCGGACAGCCGGATCTAGTCGGAGTCTCCGGGACAAAAAAGCTCCGGGAAGCGGACTTCGGGGGACCGTGCCGGACCCCCTTCACCCGTAGCAGAACGAGTCGAACACAGGGGGGACCCAAGGGTCCCCCCTTCACATGCATGTACGGTGCGGATGGCACCAACGCGTACCCACTGCAGGGGGCGCCCTTGTGCGAGACGTACCTATTCAGCTGATGCGAGGCCATGCACGCGTCGTACGACCGGCTCCCATTGACTTCAATGGGAATCCGACCGACACGAGTCCGTCAGCATGCGGCAGCATCGTACTCGCTCGGTCAGACTCCAGGGGTACGGCTCGGTCGGAAAACACTCCGGATCCGGCTCGGTCGGAGGGCTTTCCGATCCAGATCGGAATCGACCCCTATGTTGTCAAATATAGTTTTATGGTAACGCGCTGCTTAGTTTTTATGGGCAAATTAATTTGGACCATTGAGAGAGATTTTGCTTAAAGATACTTTTCAATTTACCTAAAACTTCAATAATTCAAGTAATTTGCATTGAACTGAATTTAACCCCTGGGGCCATACATGTATATGGCATACTTTTCCTGTTTGCACCACAGCGCACCTTTCAAAAGATACGCTGGGCGCAAACAAGGACAGTGCACCGTATTACAAAAAATGCACTGCCCCTCAGGGCAGGTGCGAACTGGCACTACCCTGGGGGCACAGCATTCAAGTGAAATGTGGAGTCTCTGCTTCAAAACCACTCTGTGCTTCACACTGCAGGCAGCATGCTGCCTGCACTTTGAAGAGGGGTGAGCGATCCCATTGCAGGTGGGTGCAGTAAGTGACTGCACCTGTTTTAGACCTGTCATCCTTAGGGTGGCCTTTCCCCCAACCTTTGTCCACCCATTTCTTGCTGATTCTTTTTTGTTGGCCTTAGGACTCTGAGTACTTTACCACTGCTAACCAGTGCTAAAGTGCACTTGCTTCTCCAATAAACATGATGACATTGGTGTATACCTGATTGGCAAATTGGTTGTACTGGTAAGTTTCTTGTAAGGTGGTATGCCATACACCCAGGACCTGTCCTTCAAATGCTACTAGTGGGCCTGCAGCACTCATTGTGCCACCCACAGAAGTAGCCATTCAAACCTATCTCAGGCCTGCTACTGCAGTGCCTGTGGTGTGTGCAGCTTACTGCCACTTTGACTTGATATTTAAGACTACTTGCCAATCTTTAAATCCCCTTTTATTACATATAAGTCATCCCTAAGGTAGGTCCTAAGTAACCCTAATGGCAGAGTGCAATGTAAGTGAAAGCAAGGACATGTACTTGTATGTTTTGCATGCCTATTTCATGCTGTGAAGCCTACCCCTCTCATTGGCCAGCATTGGGAATTCTTTAATGCACTTTTAAGCTGTAATTCCTGATCAGAGAGGAGTAGCTTTTTCATGTTTCATATGTTTGGAATGGTAATGATAAACCCTCCTCACTGGGGAAGTTGGATTTAACATTACTGTTTTAGAAATGCCACTTTAGAAAGTAGACATTTCTCTGTACTTAAGGCTCTATGTGCCTGGCAGCCTGTCGCCAATACACGTTTTGTTTGGGTGACAGCTACACTTTGTGTGTTCCCTTCAGACAGCCACAAATACAGGAAGGTGATGCTCATCTGCATTCTGAGCACTCATCTGCATTCATCTGCAGGGGCAGCTCCTCCATTTGAGCGGAGGAGCATCGCCCCACTTAAGTGACCCAGAGAACTAAAAATAAAATATTAATGAAGTTAATTTATTACCATTTCATTTTCCGTCAACCCATCCTGAACTGAGTGTCAGGATGGGGTGGGGCCTGTTGAGTGGCAGCAGTGGTGGGCTGCCTGACTGTGCACTAGTTTATAGTGCGGATGTCCCTTTGGCTGGCCATCTTGTGATGGCCAGCCTGACATGCACATTATAAACCTCTCAACCCTGCTGTCTTAGACAGCCAGGTTGAGAGCCTACACAAGCCTCCAGTGTCCTTGGGAGTGGCGAGAGAAGCCGCTTCCACCAATCAGGGCACTGCTCACGTGCAGTGCCAGGATTGGTTAAGCCCAGCTAGACGTGATGTGATGTGATGAGAAGAAGACAACCGGAGCGAGAAGGACGTGTCTCCGGAAAACGTGGCAAGTACCTTTTTTTATTTCTTTTGTGTATGTAATTCTATTTATGTGCTTTTTTAAAAAAGTATTGACCCTTTTTCCTGCCCCTCAAATTGGAAGACTTTCCAGCCGCCACTGTTCATCTGCATTCTGATGGGTCTTCCTCGGCAAGGAGGAATGGGAGGGGATGACACTTACACTTTAATAGGTAGTGTACTGTCCACACACAAAGCACTGATTTACCCCCCAAATGTAGCCTGGCAGACAGGACTTGGTTGAAAGCGATCCTTGTGCACTTCAGAGAGTTGCTTTGAAGACACCCCCTACATCAAAGGCACTTTTGGGTATAAGTACTTGGTCTCTGACCCCCTGAAATCAGACACTTCTGGATCTTGAACTGAACGTCTGTCAGAAAGACTGCTCTGCAACTTAAAAGATTCAAATGGACTCCTTTTCTAGAAGTGCTGCTTTTCTGCATATTACCCTGCTGCCTGCTGCTCCCTGGCTCTGTTGAAGGAGATCTGGACTCTGCCTTCCTTCCAATTGATCTCCAAGAACTTGCTGGCTTGCCGGCCTGCCTCCTGTTTTCTGAAGTCTCAGGGACACAAAAGACGTATTGCAATTCTACTGGTGCTGCTGGAGTCTGCTGTCTGTAAGTCCTACCCTTGCCTGAAGTGCCCTCTCCAAGTTATGGGCCTCAGAAGTGGGTTCTGCAGCACTTTTCTACAAAACCGATGCATCGTTCCACATCCTGTGTGGCTCGACTACAGCGCTCTGCGTGGCTCTACAACGACGCATTGTCTTCACTTCAGTGAAGCTCGATTACGACACAGCGACCTGACTGCATCGAAAGATCGACGCATTGTGCACTCAGCGTTGACGCTTTGCTCCATTCAAAGTACTTTCTCAGCAGGGCCTTCATGGGTCCTGTAGTTGGCCTGCCCTCCATCATGATCGGCCTGAACTTTGGATTTGCACCTGTCCCTCGTGACCTCTTGACTGATAGTGACTTCTAAGCACTAATTTTGCATTTAATCTTGAAAAATTCATATTTCGACTTCTACTTATTGGATTTGTGTCATTGTGGTCTTATTTTGCTCAGATAAATATTCTCTATTTGTCTGAGCCTGTCTTTGTGGTTTAATAATTGTGTTACTGTGTGTGTGTGCTGCACAAATACTTTACACATTGCCTTTGTAGATAAGCCTGGCTGCTCTTTGCAAAGCTACCAGAGGGTGAGCACAGGTTATCTAATTGTGTATCTAGATTACCCTGACTAGAGTGGTGGTTCCTGCCTGGCCTGGGTGCATACCTCAGCCAACCAGAAATTCCATTTCTAACAAACCTGCTGCAGGGGATGTCAGGGGGGTCCATGGGACCCCGGAGGGCTACCTTTAGGAGGTGCACTGAAGGTATTCCTCCTAGAGGCATGTATACCTCTGTGCCCGCGTCCATGAAATGATGCAGAGATAAAGTGATTTCTTCATTTGCAACAGGGCAGAATGTATAATACGGCCCCTGCTACCCAAACAAAATAGCAAACTCAGAGCAAGAGAAGATTGCCATCCTTAGTTATAAGGAATAGTGAATTAAATTGAGCTAAATCGGCATAAAATGTTAGGTCTATTTTGAATCTACTGAAACAGCAGCTGAAGTGTGACGGGATCTCCTCGGAAGACGACCCTGCATGCCCCGGGGGCACCGGTAGACTCCAGCCTCAGCCGTCTCTGACTATGTCAGGGGGGCGGAGCCCAGATGCGTCTCAAAACCCGGAAGAGGATCCCGGCGAGGCGACGAAGAGAAGCGAGGAAGAGGACAGCGTCGAGAGCGAGAACGAGGAAAGAAGCGGAGCAGTGCGGGAGACGGAGGAGGCGGGATCGAGAGACTGAGACCGGACGAGCAAGGAGAAGGACGGAGCGGAGAATATCGGAGGCCCTGAGAAAGAGGACGCGAACATCCATCAGACGGAGGAGACGTCCCCGGAGGAAGGCTCCAAGTACGAGGCAGCCGCGACCCTGTCAATGGGCAAGTGCTGCGGGAGACAGGGCATATGGTGGGAAGGTGGTGGTGGTCTCAGGCGGTATTCACGGGGATCTAGGGAGGGACAGCGGGAACAGGGAGGGAACAGAGTTGTTTTCCATTCCTTTTTCTATTGAGGACTCACTACCCTTCCTGTTCAGCATTTATACCGGCACTGGGGCACAGTAGAGACAGGAGAAGGATACAAAACCGCACTAAGGGAAATTAACGAAGGGATTACTTAAAGCTGAGAACCTTCCTACAGCTGTACCCCCGAACGGTGTGAAGAAACACCAAAGACCTTCACTTGTTTGAAGTAGGGACAAGGGATCCCAGTAGAATGGGGGGTGGGATTAAACTGTGGTCACCAGTGAGAAAGACAGAGTTTGCATCACTGACAGCCTCTCCTTACTCTCTCTTTTCCCGAGGGGACGCGTGACGTTAAGGGTTAAGGGGGCCAGAAGCGGACGCAGGCGACGGACAGAGGGGTTGCGAACCAGAAAAGGAGAAGAACACGAAGAGAAGAAAAGCAGAGACTGTTGTATCTGGGCTACGATCTCGACCTCAGTGTTTACAATAAAACCTTCTTTACACATACCCCGGTGGTTCTGTGATACTTGGGTCGGTGACATGAAGTTAGTGTCATACAATAGAGTCTGGGAACAGGACCTACTATATTTAAGTCACAAATATTCGGCAGGCCTTTTACTGAGCAACTGAAAGGATGAGGTTGAGAAATTGCCTAATAGAATAGAAATGTGTTTAACTCATGCACATCAATGCAGTCCTGAACTTTGGAATTGGGCTAAATTCTCCATATGCTGTACCAGCCCTTGTGGAGATGCTTCGAAAAATTGGAGGTTATTGTAGGTGCCCGGTGGGAGGAAAATGTATGAATGAACATATTTTGCTTGATTGTATAATTTTATTGAAACAAAGAAAGAAATATTTAAAATCAGTTATTTTAAAATATTGTATTAGTACACACGTGGCAGCTAAAGACCTTTCAAATGAGATGCATTTTTTTAGATGTGATATGTGCTATAGGTACATTTTTATTAAGTATAAAAGGTTAAGGTTTTTATATGTAATGTAATTTGGTTTTATACTTGTTTGTGTTGCATTTTGTTAATGGAAAATGTTCCCAATAAACGTAATTATGACTGACTGCCTGTTTTACTGTAAGTAATCCCTCAATGTGCCTCTCTAACTAAAATCAACATGGCAAAACCTTTCTTCCCCTGTACAGAGCCCCTGGTGCCCACCAAGAGGTGTGGCTATGATAATAGGCAAACCCTTCATTGCAGTCACTCCAAACGAGTTCTGGGGTAGCTCCTCTATCACTGGGATGTGGTGCCTGGCTATCTATCAGGACAATAGAAGAGGCAGGCCAGGGTGCCATCTACATCTGCCTGTGCCAGAGTAAGCATTCTTTTTAAGTGTATTAGGTTTCTGGGCACAGTCCAGATGGCCATCCTGTCAGAGGAAGGTCAGTCCCTCTCTCTTTGTCTCAGCTTGACTTCTCATTAAGAGGCCCTTCCATTGCTGGTAGACAGTTTACACAGGCAGAAAGGCACATTGGGGCTTTGAAGAAAAATTACAACATTCTAAAAGTGTCATTTTAGAAATAGTAATGTAAAATCCGGCTTGACCATTAAGTTGGATATTAAATTAATTTTAAAATTAGTTCTTGAATCATTTTTATAGCTACTCCCAAACTGAGCTTAAACAGTTATAAGGTGTTATAATGTGACCCAGTGCTTTTCTATGGCCATCCTTGCCAGAGTAAAAAATGACTTCGTTTTTTTTTTCAATGACAGGACATGTAAAACGTAAAATATACATGCCCTCATTTTTAGAAACTATGCACCTACGCGTTTAGGGCATACCTTGGGGGTGCCAAAGGTTTATTTTGCCAGGTTGAATTGTCAGTTTTAACACTGCATATCCAGTCTGCAGGCGCAGGCCTGGAGGCATGCTTTGCATTGTCACTATCACAGTGGCATGTAGGTGCTGCAGACCACTAGTGACATTTAACTTATATACCCTGGGAATACTTTCATACCATATACTAGGGACTTATAGGTATGTTAAATCAGGAGTGTAGTACATTTTGACACATTTTAGGGGTCAGAGCACATGCACTGGGGCCTGGTTAGCAGTGTCCCAGAGTACAGAATAAAAAAAACAGCAGCGTCAGTCCAGAAAAAAGGCGGTGACAATTCAAAAAGAGGCATTTTCCTATGCTTGTTATTACCTTTTGTAGTGTAATTCTGTTTATATTTAGTTGCCTATGTTGTTCAGCCATGAATGGCTGAATTGCAGTTTAAATTTATAAACTAATACAGAAATAAAAATGTATCTGTTATGACAGTCTTTGGTTTAGCTGCTTTTCTAGAACCAGTTATACATACCACATGTGTTGGGTCACATAAGGTTCAAAATAAATGGCAGACCAAATTGCAGTTACATTACTACGAGTTTGGTGCATAGTGTTCATCAGGATATCTTCGCATACTGGTACGCAGTTCACCTCTTGATCAACTTTGGATAATCCGTAAACACCACAAAAGCTGACGTTCTGGTGAATCTGGCAGTGGAGTACCAAGGATTCTATGGGCACTAGTGGAAGCCATAGATATGGCCCATAAGCTCTGCTTGGGTAGTAAAATACAGTAATAATCAGCGTTCAGCAGTCCCGAGGGGGCTCTGGGCCCCGGCTCCACTGCACCTAATGCATCATTGATAGCTAAGCCCCTTGGTATGTTTTGCAATGCACATGCAAGATGTGTCCAACCTTCATGAATTTAAATGAAAAGCAAACCTCATTGCTATAGTTGAGAAAACATTCACGAAAACCAGTTTTACAAGCTGTCCTAATATCACGGTGTGCTTTGTTACCTTCACTCTGGGGCTGTCAATAAATAAGAACTCCTGCATTCTGGTTTCCTATTCCCATAAAAACTCTGCATGCTGTTATTTGGGGAAATAATAGTTCGCTTTTTCAAAAATAAGTGACCAATATAAATATTATGCAACAACGAGGTGAAGTAAACTTTCAAAATCACATAATTAGGCAGTCGTAGATTCTACCCATGCTACAGGGGCCAAGATAAAAGGAGAAGGGCGTGCAATGTAGTATTTTGAGGTATTCTGTTGCAGATTTAGTTCTCTAAGGCATTTAAAGAGCATTCAATGTGTATGGCATAGTTCAATTTAATTCTGAGGTCGAGAAATTGCTATTGAGGGTGATACATGCAGGTATATAAGTGCCCGTTTCTAGTAGCATATCCATCCAATGCAAAAAAATATATATCTTCCCAACATGAAGGATTCCATAAGGAGGCTTTTGTTACATCAACAGACATGTTCACCAGTTCAACATAGTAGATTGCTAAAGCCCTCAGGAAAAGACCAAAAATATCTCGGAGGCATCAAGCTCGCTTGTCAGTGCAGTTCGTCGTAGAATAATTGAATGAGCACCGCCACTCTATGAACCACAATTTTTTTTTACTTTTTATTTACTTTAGCGATTGTACTTTTATAGCATTGGCCTACCCTCGTGTACAGAAGTCAATTTTACAAGATTACTGTTGCAAAGAATATAAAGCCCTGGGCAACTTGCTTTTGAAAGGTTCCAGAGGTAGAGGCGGGAAAGAAGGATGTGGTGAAAATATTTGATGTGGAAACACTCATTTTCAAACTGCTGGAAAATGGAGAGAGTGAGATGGCCACTGGTGCCAGCCGCTCATCGTACATACTTTCCATCATTAAAATAAGGTGCACTTTTCTTTATATTACAGAAGAACATTCATTTTAAAACCTGAAAAACATCTACATACCTTTTCAGAACTGAATAAACATTGCACGCACGTTGTATTTCTGAAACACATTCGTTTCTATAACTGAATATTAGAGCACCCCATCCTTTCCATTATTGACTACAACGGCTCTTGTTACGAGTTACCTGGAAATCCCATTTTAAACGTAACCAGCCAAAACTGGATTAAAGGAGATGCGATGTGACCACACCTGATATTACTCGATGCAGTAATAATGCATGAATCAGCCACAAGTCCACTTATAAGAGCTGCAGTATCAAGCCATTTTATGATCCCAAAACCTGCTGTGCCAAAAACACAGAGCTTGTGACTGCAAAATGTCTCTTGGGTATGTAATAAACGTAAGGGGTGAGTCAGAAAACATCTCCAGCATTAGTTTACCGATAAATTGGAAATCGTTGCTAACAAATGAACAGCTACTGACTACTCAAAGAGGGTGATAACTAATTCTCAAAGGGGAAGCTGTCCTGCTTAGTTAGCTTCCCCTTTGGAAATGTTGTCGGCTACTTTATGAAATAGCTTGTTCTGTGACATGATCAAGAGTGAATGAGAGTTTTAAGTTAAATTCCCTGAGTGGCTTGTTCATGAGTACAGTGAGTGTAAATGTGTTTAACTCATGCACATGAAGCAGTATTGAAGGTCATTGGGCAAAGATTCTACTTTACCTCAGCAATTGTAGCCAACACAGATTCATTCCTACCTGTCTGTGGATGAGCATATTCCTCTATTGTAAGAAATTGGGTCACTGGTTGGTGGGGGTTGAGAAACCACAATCCTTATCAGGGTGCGGAACAAGCAAACCACAAACTATCCTGTGCGCAACCCTTTGGTAGTTTGGCACAGAAAAGTCAGGCTGAACTGAGAGGCAATGTGTAAAGTATTTATGCAGCACTTTCAAACAGTAACAAAGTGAAAACACACACAAGAAAAGTCACGCACCAATTAAGAAAACTAGAGTAAATTTTAATAAATAAAAAAAGATGAAAATGACAAAAAATCTAATCAGTAGATCTGGAGATATGCAATTTAAAGATTTCAGAAAATATAGTGCCAAAAAGCACAAGGCGCCAACTGTGGATATCCTGTCATGCCGGACCAGGACAAAGTCACAAGCTCAGGCTGACTGCGATGGACCATTGTCTGAATCCCGAAGACGATGGCTGATACTCTGTTGGTGTTTTGGTGATACAAAGAGAGGATTGAATATCTTTTATTATCGATTTGAGGGACACTCTTTTGATGGTGCAACACAAATGAATTAAAAAGATTTTTCTGAAATTGGAGTTTTAAGGCGAAATGGATGTTTTTCTGACTATTAGATGAGGGAAGATAAAGTGCTGAACTGAGGCTTTAACCATAGTGATTTAATATATGGATTTGTTTGCAAAAATTCAAACCCTGATGAAGTCCTTATGCACGAAATGCGTTGGCTGGGCTGTTGAAGTTATGTCCATAAAAAAAATTATTAAAAGAAAATAGTTCAGCAGGAATACGCGACTCTGTGTGATATAAATGTTACCATTTGAATTGGGGTTGACTTAAGGGTATTATTCAGTATACTGTTTTATGTAGTGTTCCAAAAAATAGGAATGATATATTACAAAGATACAAAGTGCTCCAGGTTTAGTTTACTATAAAAAAAAAGCCGGCTATAGAGACCCAGTTAGAAAAAGAGCACCTTAAATCCTGGTTGTGGAGCTTTGCATGGTCCCATGCCGAGAATGCATTGCGCTGCTGAGGCGATCAGTTGGTTCTGAGGAGCAGTGAAGCTGCGATGTGATGTACTGCATCATCGTCGAAGATCCTGTCAACGAAGACTTGTGATGCCAAGACAAGAGATCTGCGATGCGAGGGCCTGCGTCAGGAAACCTTCGCACAGTTTCGTTCCTATGCAGGCTGTAAGGTCGATACACAGTCCTTGCAGTGAGACAATCCTTGCAGCAGAGGTGATGTGTCGGTTTTGTGTTTCGGAATGTGCCGTGCAGCAGAGGAGATGTGTCAATTCGCCTTGTTCGACAGATGGACTGACAGAGCACCTTCAGGAACACTTCCAAGTGTCCAGGACTGGGGTGGCACCACTTCGCATGGTAGGTCTCACAGAGGGCAGAGTCTAGGTGGTGGGTTCAAAATTGTTGGAACCTTCTGTCCCTGAGGCTCTAGTCAAAAGGCCAGCTAAATAGCACTTGAAGTCACTCTAGGGATACTGGTCCAGTCCTTCTCACCCAGGCAAGAGGGCAGCAAGTCAGCACAACATGGCAGCAGTCTTTCAAAGCAGCAGTATAGCAGAGTCGCAGTCCTTTCAGCCACACAGCAGTCCTTATTAAAGGCAGAGTATCCACAGGTCCAGAGTTGTAATATAGAGTTGGTGTCTGGGGTACAATATTTATACCTGGGGTTTCCTTTGAAGTGGGAGAAGCGTCTGCAGATTTGCCTTTGAACTCCACAGGCTTCCAGCCTTCCCTTTCCTGGCTCCAGACTAACTACACAGGATATGCATCCCTCTGTGTGGAAGCAGGACACAGCCTATTCTAGTGTAAGTAGGGCAAAGCCCAGCTGTGCCTTCCCATCCTGCCAGTGATGGCCCATCTAGGCAAACCTAAGCTCTCTGTTGCAGATGGCGCTCTAGGAGAAAGAGCAACACAACAAGATGATGGACAGAGTGCTGAAACTTTTTAAACACTCACCCCCAGTCACAGATGTGGGTTTAATCCATCGTTCTTTTGCTCATAGTGCCACCCCAGTTTGGACCCAGTCATATGCAAATCAGTCTTGACCCTGCTCTCCATGGGAACAGTCCAGCCCGAACTGCCAAGCCTGGTCATCCCTGGACCAGAAGCAAACATCCTGGGACTGGTTTTGGGGTATCACCCCTAATCAAATAGGCTAGCTTGAATCCAGTGGCACAGTGAGCAAGGGACCCACGTCTGGGCATACCCTGGCCACTTAGGGCGAGAATAGCAACACAACAAGATAGGATAGGATAATATTTGTAAAGCGCACTATACCCGGAGGTGTCAAGGCGCTAGGCAGACAAAAACAGAGGAAAGAGCGCAACAGCAGATTAAGAGGGGAACAGCCAGGTTTTCAGGAGCTTCTTGAAAGCAGGTAGAGAGCTTGCATTGATGATGGCCAAGGAGAGAGAGTTCCAGAGTTTGGTGGTGGCGACAGAGAAGGAGCGGCCACCCCATCTGGATCTGCGGAATCTGGGTGAGACCAGTTTGTTCTGTGTGGATGATCTCAAGGTCCTCCCTGGAGTATACCATTGAAACATAGATTTGAGTTGGGACGAGCCTTTGCTTTGCATGGCCTTGTATACTGTGCTTAAGACCTTAAATGAGATGCGCTCCTTAATGGGGAGCCAATGTAGGGTACGGATCCCTTCTCTAGCAGACTGAAGTTTGGGAATTTTAAGAATCAATCTTGCTGCTGCATTCTGTACCACCTGGCGCTTATCCAGAGATGCAGTGGAGATATTGAGGTAGAGGGCGTTGCAGTAATCAAGATGAGAGGTAATAAGTGCAATGATAGTTGGCCGATGTAGTTCAGAGGGAATGAGTGGAAGAGTTCTTAAAATATAAAAACATGTACCAACTGTGCGGTTTACTTGGGCGTCAAAAGTCAGCCCCTCATCGTCATGTCTAGGAGAAATACACAAAGTATAAGCTACATCCAGTTGTGTGACTCAGAGACAGGCTGTAGGTGCTCAGGAGCATATTTACAAGCCCCTATCACCACAGGAACATCACTTTTTCTGACGTTCCTGTGGCAATAGGGGTTTCGCCTCATTCACAAGGCAGCATAAAGCCACTTAATGTGGCGTAAAGCCGCCTTGTGAATAAGACCTCCTTTCTCACTATACTTAGGGTGAAAGGGATGGGCAATGGGTTTTGCGTTGGGCGTTCCGCTGCTACACCCATTCATTTTGACGCTGTGCCATATTTACAAGGGTGGCATAAATATGGGGCAGCACCATTTTAAGACCAAGGAAAGCCTGGTCTTAACTTGATGAAACGAGGAGAAACTTTTTATTTCTCCTCGTTTTTGCTGTTTCTATGTGTGCTGCATTGTGCAGGTGTCCCTTCCTGCACATAAACAATCATTTAAAAAAAATGACAAGTTTTACCTTCTATGTGTGCTTCATTCTGCAGCACACATAGAAATTACAAAACGCCATTACTGATTGTTTATGTGCAGGAAGGGACACCTTCCTGCACATAAACAATCTTTCCCTGCAACGCAGGCATCCTTGCACAATGGTGCAAGAGTGCCTGCATTGGCACTAGGCAGCTACATTTAGCGCCAGCGCTAAGTGAAAGCCAAGGGTTAGCCTTATTGGCTTAATGCCGCGCTCTGACAGTTTCCTAGTAAATATGCCCCTAAATGCCTAAGGCAGGAAAATGCCAACTTTTTAAAAGTGGCATTCTTAAAATCGGAATTTAAAACCCGACTTCACCGACAGAGAGGATTTTTCATTACAATTCAAAAGACACCAAACATGAACTGGTTACCTGCGCCCATTTGGAAATGATCACTTATTAAATGTAATATGGTAAATCCAATGTTATCCTATAGGAGAGGTAGGCCTTGCAGTAGTGAAAAACAAATTTAAGAGACCTCTTGGCTATCCAGGGCCTATCCTAGGGTCGATTTATAATTATTAAAAAGGAAGGTTTAGGTCTAGAAAAAGGTTTGCTTTGCCCGATCAAGATACCAGTTTAAAACTGCACACACAGGCTGCAATGGCAGACCAGAGACTTGTTTATGCTGCTACTTATGTGGGTGACACAATCAGTGCTGCAGGCCCACTGGTAGCATTTAATTTACAGGACCTGGGAATATGGTATACCACTCTACAAGGGACTTACAAGTAAGTTAAATATGCCAATTGGGTATACGCCAATTCTACCATGGTTTAAGGAGAGAGCACAAGCACTTAAGCTATGGTTAGCAGTGGTAATGTATAAAGAGTCCTAAAGCCAGCAAAAATGAAGTCAGCAAAACAGGAGGGTTGAAGGCAAAAGTTAGGGGCAAAACCATGCCAAGAATTCCTCGCCTAACTTATGTACATGGTCATCTTGACACTCTTCTCCACAGGCTCCCTGCTAACAGGGATAATACTGGGTAGCAGGGTGCATCAGGTGATGTCCATTGCTGGAAACTTAAATGAAACATGAGCAATAAAACCTATGCATTCAGAAGTAACTTGCATTAAAACATATTGTGTAAGGCATAATTGCTTTTATTTAAAAAAATATATATATATATTTCAAATTGAATCTTTTGCACAGTACAATAAAACTGGGAGGACAATATTTGCACTTAATTGAACTAACTTCAAACATTTAAGGGCTTTATCACATAAACTGCTTTGGTGGTACTAATTTGCAGATAGGAGCCATTTGGCATTATTTTCTGTCTACACATGTAACCTGCAAACACTACGTTTTTCTGCAATAAAGCAGACTTTTCTCCCACAAAAAAGAACAAATGTGTATTATTCAGCATTCACAACGTCACTTTTCTTTTAGTTTTTATCATAAATCTTTTTGCAATTTTTCATTCAAAACTCAACTTATACGAAAATATAGTTGAAAGTTATTACTACTGTGTTGTGAATAATGCCCCAGCCCTACAAAAGCGAAGGCATGCGCTCTGAATTACAGTGTGCAATCATGCTATACAGTGGAAGGGACATAATTTGTTTTCCCAGAAGCCATGCTTAAATTTATGGCAGCATTTTCTAATACTGGCAAAGTTAATGCTCACAATTTACATTATAATGCCAGGGTTGTTCGGGAACACGACGCCTTTGCAAAGGTCTTCCTTTTCTACCGCGTGTGATGTTTAGAGCAGATTCTTAGTTTCATCAGAATCCTCAACGCACTACTTGGCCGCATCAAAGCAAATATCAACATTTAATTAAATAATGAAAGTTTTAAAAGTAGGTCAGACACACTTGGCTAGAGCTGGCAGTTCTGGGCTCCATGCCCGCTGCAAACTCTGCCGTTGCTGTGGGAGCATGCAAACAGGCGCGAAATATTGTATTGTACAGTGCCCAGAAAGGTTTTGCAGACGTCTCACATATTTTTGAACGTGCTGTCATGCATGTCACTTGAAATTAGAAAGATATACTGGTCCGTTTGAACGGAAGCAGCAAAACTGCTACATAATTACAAAATCACATGTTACTGTGACACAACCGGGTGACAAGACAGTTCTGTCTAGACTCCGAACCCACGCCTGTGCTAGCTGCCTACGGGCCTACGTGGCGCTTGTACATGTATCTATATCACTATCACACAATACCCTTCTGCAAGAAATAATTGGACCACAGAGTCAGGAAGAATGTAGCACCTCATGTTGATTTCAAAATGGGCCTCTTCTGGCCTTATCATTTTAACAAAAATTTGAGCAACCTGACAGGGTGAAGCCAGGGTCGGTTTTAGCACTGTTGGCGCCCAGTGCGACAATCTTTTTGGCGTCCCGCCTCATTTACCCCCTTCTGTACGAATTCCCTCACTACCACCCTCCAACAACACCCCTAATCTCTCCATAGCCTCTCTCTCACGTGCATTTTTAAGTTATTTTATGGCACTACTCCTATTTCTCTCACGCTTAGGGGCATATTCACAACAGAATAGAAGAGCGCGGTGTTACGCCAAATTGGTAACGCCACGCTCCGACATTCTGAAATTGCAGGGATGCACTGCATTTACAATAATACAGCGCACCCCTGCATTTCTTCTAGAGCTGGTTACATTGCTAGGCATCCTTTCACTAAAGTGCAAGAGTGCCTGCGTTGCAGGGAATGATTGTTCATGTGCAGGAAGGTGTCCCTGCCCACCGCAACACCCATTGCCTGCCCCTTTCATGCTAAGTGCTGCATGACCAGGAGCATTATTTACAAGGTGGCATTAAACCACATTAAGTGGTTAAAGCCACCTTGAAAATAAGGCGAAGGGGTTATCGCCACCAGAACGTCAAAGAAATTCTGGTAGCGATAACCCCTTGTAAATACTGGCACTAGACAAAACTCAGATCTCTCTGAAGCAGGAACATTAATCACCAGAGTTACCTTGACATTTTTATTGTTGCCTGAAAACATCTGGATGCACAAGGAACTCTGCAGCACCTGCTCATAAGTTATTTTTTAACACAGCGCCCCCTCCACCTACCTCCAAGGTCAGCACCAGATGCCCCTGCACTGGTCGAACCACCCCAAAGCCAGCCCTGGGTGAGTCATTTTGTTGAGTCACATGATTGCATGCCATCAGGGGAGAGCAATTTCAGGCTAATAACAGAGGAGGTTGGTAAAAACTTCACTCAGACCTGCCCCTTGACATGAAGAAAATGCTGATACTAACATCTCTC
Organism: Calotriton arnoldi; assembly: GCA_963921515.1. NCBI lineage: Eukaryota > Metazoa > Chordata > Amphibia > Caudata > Salamandridae > Calotriton > Calotriton arnoldi. The sequence goes on along the minus strand of CAWUFW010013610.1, from coordinate 139,434 downwards.
AAGCTGAATCACAATAATAACCAGCGTGACCCTCCATTACACAACATCTACCTCCACGTGGACAAGCAGCCCTCACCTTGGAACTGTAAGTCCCCACCATTCTTGCTTAGCCTTATATCTGGTAATGTTGATGTTACCGGACTAGTCAACTAGCAGCGCAAAAAATGCAGAGTCATGCCATCTGATCCCTAGGTGACTGTGTGTCTGCAACTCAACCAATGACAGTCTTGCCATAAAACCTGCTGTCATAAAGCAAACTTACCGAACAAGAACCAGACTAGCACCTAACTGCAACACATACACATAACAATGCCATTTTGTGAGCTTAACATATCCTGCTAGCACTGGAAGAAACTTAAGCATTGGCCTCATGAAACAATTATCTTGTGCGGTTGTAGCTGGTAAAGGACAACAACTCAAGGAGGTGGGGGGAATTGACGTCCAGTGTTCGGGTTTTATATGTCTTTGCAGCAGTCCATTCAGTCCCAACCTCTTCTCCTTCATCACCAAATGGGGATCACTGATACAATATCGACTCCTAAAACCTCGACCTAAAAAAATATTGCGGAAAAAATATCGTAGACAAAAATATCGACACCCTATACTTAAACAAGAAATTTCACAAATATCGATAAAAATATATCGTCTACAAAAATATCGATGACAAAAATATCGACAACAAAAATATAGCTTACAAAAATATTGATTATATTAAAATAAAATGAAACACACCAAAAATGTCGGCATTAACTATATCGACTACACAAATATCGATAAAATACATATAAACTATATCGAAAATAACATTTATAGTTAAAAAAATACTATTTACAATTACATAATTAAATAACATGTCCCAAATACTTAAACTACACTATAACAAGATATATAAAAAAAATATTAAATTATTTAAAACAAATACAATAATAATACTAACACAAATAAATAAATTAATTAACAATACAACATCAAATAAATATCCAACGAACCGAAAATGAACTAAAATTAATATATATATCAACTATAAATAATTAAAATTACATTTATTTACAAATATATTTAAATAACAACAATAAATAATAGAAATACAAACATTAAATAAACATTATATATATTAAACTAATTAAAAGGTAACTGCTAAAAAATTTAAAAAAGGTATCTCGACCAATAAATTTAAACTAAACAAACACAAACCAATAGAAAATGTTAACTAATTAAATGAACACTATAAAAGCAAGGAATTAATTAACGCAATTTTACAGTGTATCGGCCAAACAAGGAGGAAGAGCGTTACTTTGCGAGAGAGAGAACAGAGAAGAAAGAATAACTACAAAAACAACTATATCGAAAATTCTACACCACAGGTGAGAACAAAACTTTATAACAAAATATAAATACTTTGCCTTTTTTAATTTAATTAACTAGAATCATTCCATGTTTTTCTTTAAATATCACACATTAAACTTCATTACAAATACACCTAGAAAATATAGGACAAAGATTTTCGTGCCCACAATATTTAACTCAACATCATTAAAAATATAACAAAGTAAATATAGAACTTAACCTACAAACAAAGTAAATTATTTTGAATTTTAAAACGTAATAAAAGTACAAAACATAGCTAACAAATACTTTTCTTTTTACAGCTGCCACAAAATTCTACTAAACATCAACATCAACAAAAACCACTTCATCAACGAAAAATAGTAACTATATAATTTGTATTACAAAATGTTTTAAAATAAAGACTAATGAGCACATGCATCAAGCTTATTACCGGTCGCAAACGAGCCGAGTCTCAAGATAGCTTCATTTACGACCGATAAAAGTACTTTTAAAATACATCAACTCAAAACGCAATAGCAAAATAGGTACTATCAAGCTGCAAATAGTTTCCAATTCATTCCCATGGCCCTCTACACCCACAGAAATGAATAACAAAATATTCTGCTCCCTATTACAGATTGTGTATAAAGTTCAATTTATTTAGCAATTCCTACATGCATTAAAAATTGCAACTCTTAAATAAGCGATTCCTTAAAAATCGCTATTAAACATTCGCAATTCTTAAGCTTCATACATGTGGTCGTAAATTATGAAAATAATCTAATAAACAAAAAATATACCCTTTTCTCATTTATTTCACAGCTTACACTTCACTACAACTGCACCAAAAACGGTCACAACAGACAACTTCGAAGAAAACTACAAAATCTATATTAAAGAAAACCATCAAACTAAGTAAGTAGATAAAGGAACTAACAAATAGAACAAAATAATAAATGAGAAATTAAATAAAAAAACAATTTTAACTAATAAATATTTATCTCTTCACAGCTTCTACAAAATGCACCAACAAAAACATCCACACAATTAAGTTCATCAACTACAATTCGTAAGTATTACTTGTTTTACTACTAAATACAAAACGATACAATTAAATTAAAAATATATGTATCATTTTAATAACAGAAACATTTTGCTTTCATACCAACAAAAAATTGAACAGAGAATAAACAATAACCATCAAATCATACCATCAACAAAAGTAAAGAAACACTAATGTAAGAGTATTTTCTATAATATTAATTATACTAGCATATTTACTATTCAAAATTGCATAATTATTAAACATATGTACATATATCTTCACAGATATACGCCAAAAATGGCAGAAGGAACAAAGTTCATTACATCGCAAAAGGGGAAACTACTGCTTTGCTACATGGGTTACGCTTATACCCAAGCAAAAGTTATAGAAAATAAAACCCATTGGAAATGTAGCAAATATTATTCCAATGCCTGTTATGGGAGAGCCACTAGAATAGATACCAATGTAGTGAATGTTAGAGAACACAACCATCCCCCCAATGTAACTGAAGTTGAAGTAAGAGATGCCCTAGAGACAATAAGGGAAGCAAGCACAAGTTCCAAACAGACAAGCACTCAAATACTAAAGAATGTTTTGACTAGAGTGCCAGAACATGTCACAGGACAACTACCTTCCATCCCCACTTTGAAAAGACTAATAGCAAAAACTAAAAGAGCTACAGTTCAAACTCCACCTATCACTGAAACTTTTGGAGAAATCCAAATGCTACCTGAATATACCATCACCCACAAAGAGGAAAAATTCCTTATTTATGCCAACGAAAGTCATGAAAAAAGAATAATTGTGTTTGCTACCAATACAAATTTACAGAAACTTAAAGACTGCGAAACTTGGATGATGGATGGCACATTTAGAGTTTGCCCCAAACCATTCTATCAGCTGTATACCATCCACGGAGAATATGAGGAGACAAATATCCCCTTTATTTACGCATTACTGCTTAATAAACAGAACACCACGTATGTAGAACTACTATCTATAGTCAAACAATTCACAGAAAATTACTGTCCCCAAAGAATCATAATAGACTTTGAGCAGGCAATGATTCAATCCATCCTCAAACTATACCCACACACTGCAATACAAGGTTGCTATTACCATTTTATTCAGAGCATATGGAGGCACCTACAGAAATCTACTTTGAGCATATATTATTCAACAAATAGCAACTTTGGCTATCAAATAAACAAATTAATAGCCCTGGCCTATGTCCCAACTACTGAAGTAGCCAATCACTACAACTTACTTATAGAAAGTCCTTTCTATCAAGCTAATGAAACAAAATTAAGTCCCTTCCTAGACTACTTCAAAGACACCTGAGTGGGAAGGTTACAAAGGTCAGGGCACCGTAGACAACCTACATTTCAGATCCCCTGGTGGAGCGTGTACGCCAGTACTGTGGTTCAAAAAGCCAAAACAAGCAACGCAGTGGAAGGATGGCATAATTCTTTCCAACCCACAATAGGAAGGGGACAACCAACACTTCACAAACTCATTGAAGCAATTAAAAAAGAACAGAGCTACCAAGAACTCAGACTAGAGCAATCACTAAGTAAAATAGGACCTAAACTAAGTAAACAAACTAAAACTATGTACGAATACCTGCAACATAAAACTAGGTTGTATCCAAATACCCAAGGTCTAGAATACCTAGACATGATTGCTAAATCAATTCTTTAAACTAAAAAAAATAGTAAACATCGTTAAAATCTTACAACTATAAAACATATAAACAACAGATTTCTTTTTTTTTTAATTAATAAATATAATTATGTCATAAAATTTACAATATAGCACAAAATTAATTGACATAATATAAATATTTAAAAAAGAGACAATAAAACATTTCCCACCCATAGTAATAAAAAAATACTTACAGTTATGTAGCAGTAGAATATCCTCAAAAACGATGAAATCCACAGCAAACCAATTAAATACGAATCCATTGGATAACAAAGCCCCCAAAAAAATGCAAAAATACAACTGTAGAAAAAAAGTCCAATGCTGCAAACCTCTTAAAGACGAAACCCTCCAAAACCCGAAAATAGTTTAGAAAAAAACGCCCCAACAATCTGGGAAAAAAAAGGAAATGTAAAGTAACTTGTTATCAAACAAGAAATAACGTTTTCCTTTATTGAAAAAAAATACGCATCAGCAACATTATCCGTTCACCAAAGACAAAACCTGTAAATAAAAAAAAAGCAACACCCACCCACAACACAAATACAAACCCACAAGCACTAACATCAACATTAAATATACAATGATACATTTAATAAAAACCATAACTAACACTACATAACATTCTAATTATATCCAACAATAGGTCAAACACATAAAACAACCACTACCAAAGCAACACCTAACTACACCAAAAACTATCAAATAATGCCCTAGCAAATCTATTTAAACTACTACTACCTTACCCCTACCCTAAAACTAACTTAAAAGTATATCAAATTAAACTTACCTGAACGGACGAAACGCAGCTCCCAACCGCGAGGTTCCGTCTTCCAAAATGACCTGAAAATGAAACCGATAGATAGAAAAGTGAGAAAAAAGGAAAAAAAATGGCAGCATAATTAAAATGAAAAAAAGACTAAGGGCCCGATTACAATTGCGGAGGACCCGTCACCGCCAGCCATTCGGTGGCAGTCCTTCCGCAATCGGACCACGATTTCCCCCCCCGCCACATTACGATGGCAGAGGGAATCGCGTTTGGACCGCGGCGGACGCAAAGACCGTCCGCCACGGACCCGCCACAGGCAATCGTTGCGATTGCCTGGCGGAGCGGTCTGCATCAATGAAATGGTGGTGGTGCCTAGCAGGCACCGTCCGCCAGATCACGATGCTGTCTCCAGCCAGCCTTTCCATGGCGGGTAAACTGCCTTTGAAAGGCTGGTGGAGATTGGTTTTGGGGGCCCGTTGCGGGCCCCCCTTGTGTTGGGGGGAGGTGTGGGTGCACTGGGGGGTACCCATGGTACCCCCCTACATTTCACTGCACCAAGTGGCAGGCACCGTGTGGTGCCTGCCACATAGTGCAGTGAAATGCGCAACATGCCATTTTAACTGTTATATTATCCAAAAATGCTCAAATATAATATTTAATGTATATTAAAATATATGTTTATTTCATACACTGTAAATGTACAAAAAATATAAAAATGTGATAAAAAATATATATGTAGTACAAAATATTTCTTTTAAAAATATTGTAAATTATTTAACATATTAAATATTATTTTATTAAAAATAATATTCAATATACTAAATAATAAAATATAACCTTGTCAAATACATATTATACAATTTTTCAAAAATAATAAAATTATATCAAATGTATTATGAAAATGTAAACAAAAATGTATATAAATGTTTTCTTTTTGGTACTAAAAAATAATGAACAATAGGAATGAAACTATTTATAAATAAAGTATAAAAAATATTTTGCTTTACCATTACCAGACTATGCTACCAAAAATGTACTATTTTTCAAAACTGATAAAATTAAAATGTATATATAAAAATATATGATTTGTTTAACATGTATACATGAAAAAGGAATGTTACAAATATGTTATACTTTATAATAAAATGTGACTAACATCAAACTTTATGATTTATGTTTCAAATATTATGATACATTTTCTAACAAAAGAAAGTGAAATGAATGTAATTGTGAATACAAATATAAATGTCTTTGCATAAAAAAAATTGAAAATAAAAACTAGCATACATCTATTTACTTATTACAATATACAGATAAACTCCTCAGGGAGAACATGGCATCTGCTAGTTGAGCAGCCGCGTGTGTCCGTGCTACTGCCCCTTGTAACAGTTCGTGAAATGTTACCTCGTGAGCAGTACCTCTGCTGATGGTCCCTTCCTGTGTGTTCCCGGGGTTGGAGGAGTTGTGGTTGAGCCCTGGGGCAGGGCGAAGTTGGACGGTGCAAGGAGACGAATGCCCCTGAGGTCAGACGGCGCCCCCTGCCCGCCTTGTTCCCCGCGCTGGTGTTCGGCCGCCCTGGAGCTAAGGCGCGGCCGCAGAGCGGCGGCTCGCGGGCTCCTCCGGGTCGACAGTGGCAGCGCCAGTATCGGGCGTTTTTTCAGAGCTGCGGACACTGGTGGGGCAGGGAGTCTTGGCGGAGATGTTTCCACGGAGCGGGCGGCTCCGGGCTCCACACTCGTAGCTGTGTCAAAGGAATTGAAGGTGCCTTCAGGCAGAGTGGTGGATGTGTCTCCTGCTCGGAGTGCAAGCAGGGAAAACAGCGTGCAGATAGGCGCCAGTAAAGAAGCCGGGAACGGTGGAGACCGAGGTAAATTGGACGGTAATACAAGAAAGAAAGGTAGGAAGCGAGGGAGTGTGCCTAGAAACAAGAAATGCAAAAGTAAGGCAAAGGGAGAGGAGAGTGGAGGGCTAGGAAACCAGGCAGAAGAGGGTGAGGTTTTGGAGGCTCCAACGGCAAAACATTTTCCTAGTGCCCTCAGTGCCTCTAGCTTGCTCTGCGAGTATCCGGCTTCTCAAAACTGTCAGACCAAGACCAGAAGTATAAAGGGGTGAGAAATAAGATCACTTCTCTACAAAATAAGGTTAAGATTACCCCCTCGCTGAGGTCTTTTTTAGAGTGCAACCGGAGGTTCTCAATATTACAAAGCAGGGAGCTGAATACAGAGAGAACGCTGGTATAGGAGTATTTAGCTTATCTGGCTCAACTAGTTTAAGTTGCCTTACGGATTGTATACCAGAAGAATCCCGGGGCATGATGGAGTCTACAGAAATAGTGCCTATTGAAAATGAGGTATTCAGGGAGCGAATAGAAGAGAGTTCAGAAACAGGGGGCATGGAGGCGATAGAACTGGGCCCTCAGAGTCCAGCTATAGCCACTGGTTCTAGTATAGATGGAGGATTAAGGCTGCAGGAGCAGAAGCGGGAGCAGACTCTCCCCCCACTAGAATCGATGCAAGCTCTGTTTACCTCATTAAAAGAAGACATCAAGCAAGGCTTTGCGGTCTCAGCAGCTAATCAGGGAGAAATAAGGAATTCATGTGAGATCTTAGAAAAAAAAGTAGACCTCCTAAATGCCAGAACTGAATCTTTAGAACACTCTGTTGATGAGTTAAAGGCCAATTTAGGGACTGCAAAAGCCAAAATTCATGCACTACAAACAGGGGAGGCTGCACTGCGAGAAAGAATGGAGACGCTGGAAAACAATTCCCGTAGAAATAATCTGCGCGTCTTGAATGTCCCAGAGGGGAAAGAAGGGACAGACCTCAAAACCTTTATGATCAAACTGATTAAGGAAGTTTTGCCACTGGAAGAGGCTACCGAGTTCTTGGAAAAGGACATTCAAAGAGTTCATAGAGCCCCTTTCGTCTAAATCCAAGTAGGACAAAACCTAGAAAGATTCTTATCAATTTCCTTACTTACGCAGTAAAGGAAAAAATCTTGAATCTGGCTCTAAAATCAAAATCATTAAGAAGCAAGGATTTTACCTTTGAAGTCCGCTCGGATTTATCAAGAGACACGTTAGAAAGGCAATGGGAGCTCGGAAAGAGGATGGACAACTTCAGGAAAGCCGGAGCTGTGGTACAACTTAAATTCCCAGCCTTTCTAAAAATCATGCATAATAATAAAATGCACAATATTAGGTCGATTCAGGAGGCAGATGAATTACTGGCCAATATCAGCAAAGGGGTCTTTTAGGCTCCTACCTTGGGAAGCATAGGAGGGAGGAGAAGTGAGTGGTGCAGAATACTCCTTTTCATGAATCTTATAAATGAGTCTTGTACAACAAGAAATAGATAGATAAAAAAAAAAAAAAAAAAAAGATCAATAAATAAAAAACACGGGGTATGGTAACACACAAAATTGCTTAGAGGGTTGAGGGGAGTAGTTCACGGTCACCATATCTGGACAACAACTAGTCCAGTTAAATGGGGTAGGGTTCTCCAAGGGGTGGGGGGTAGGGGGATAGGGGAGCACGGGGGAATAAAAAATAAAATCACCTCATTTGCCTTGATCTTTTTAGGTTGCTTAGATTTGCTAGTCTTGTTCAAGAGGGATTCGGCTGATCCGAGATTTAGATGTCGCCTCTGCCTCAATCAAGGGAGGGATTGGGGGTATTGTACCCTAATAATATGACTATACTTCAGTTGTTGTCCTGGAATGTGAATGGCCTGCGTGTGAGGTCACGTAGAGCAAAAATTTTACAATATTTAAAAGATTCCCCAGCGCAGGTCATGGTCATCCAGGAGACACACCTTCTTGAGGCAGAGACAGAAAGAAATACTAAGATCTCAAAAATGGGTGGATTCTTTTGTCTGCACCAACCAGACGGCAAACATTAGAGGAGTGCTGATTCTTTTTAAAAAATCAGTTAAAGTACAGGTCCTACAATATAAGGGGGACCCTGGGGGAAGATGGCTGATATTGAAGATCATTCTAAGGGGTATCCTCCTTACCTTAGTTGGCTACTATGGTCCGAATCAGGACGATCCCTCCAGTCTCCACACTATCTCCTCGCACTTATTGGATTTTCCAGAGCCTGTGATCTGGGCAGGAGATTTCAATATCTTTCTGGATCCTAAACTAGATAAATCCTCTAACAGTAGAGCGATAGTCACTTCAAGATCTAGGGCGTCCCTTTTGACAATAATGTCCCAATTGGGGCTTAGCGACATCTGGAGAGAGAGGTCAGGACAACAATTGGGGGTATCCTATAGAAATTTTAAATACAAACATAAGTCGCGAATTGATTACATTATGATTAGCTATAGTCTTAGGGAGAGAGTAAAGGATATAAAATATCTGCCATCACATCTCTCTGATCACTCTGGCATTTTGATGATCTTGGATTGTATACAGACACGACAGAATAGAACATGGTCCTTCGATCGTACACTGTTACTTGAAGAGGAGGAAACAAGTTTTCTCTTTAATGAAGTAACTCTTTTTTTAGAGACCAATATGGGCACAGCTGATATTAATATTATATGGGACACTCTTAAAGCCTTTTTGAGAGGTATTATAACTAATAGGTCAAGCTATAGGCGTCAAAAATATAAAGAAGAGATCTCAGCTCTGGAACAAGAAATGAGGATAGTAGAGACAAGAATGAATAGCCAGGTGGGAATAGGTCAAAAGGAAGATCTTGATAGGTGTAAACTTTTGAAGGAAAAGCTGGAGAATGTGCTTCAGGAGAGGCTTGTGAGGAGATGGGAGGCTAGCAAGATTGCCCATTTTGAGTACGGGGAAGGGGCGGGGAAATTACTTGCCTGGAAAATCAAAACAGACCAGCTCCGTAACCATATAAAGGAAATCTCTAGGGGTAACGGGGCAGCATCCACATCCTCGGACGAAGGTATTGGGGAGGCTTTCCTGGAGTACTTTCAGGAGATATATAAAGAGACCTCCACAGAGGATAAAACTAGGGTAAGAACATGGCTGGAAAAAATCACCTTAAAATCTATCAGTGCTGAGCAACAGTTAGATCTAGAACAGAGCATAACGCAAGAGGAAGTAAGGATGGCATTGGTAGGTGGTAAAAGGGGGAAAGCGGCTGGGCCTGATGGACTACCAGTCGAATTATATAGATCACTCCGGGAGAGTATAATTCCAATACTTACTCGTCTATTCAATAAAATATTTCTGGAAGGCTCTAGTCCACCCGCATCATGGAATGATGCTACAATAGTCCTGATTTTAAAACCGGGTAAAAATCCCACTAGTTGCGGTTCATATCGCCCGATATCACTTTTAAACGCCGATTTTAAAGTCTTTACTTCCATCTTAGCTACTAGGTTGGGGGTGGTGGCGAAGGATATCCTTCACCCCGATCAGAAGGGGTTCGTCAAAGGAGACAATTGGCAGACCTCACCCGCGATTTGGTTGGCGCAATAGACATTGCCTCCACCTATTCACTTCCCCTGGCAGCTTTAACCCTGGATGCTACTAAGGCTTTTGACAGGGTTAATTGGGTTTACTTGTCAGAAGTTTTGGGAAAATTCAATTTGGGTGTCAAGTTTTGTCGTACTATACAGTTATTATATCAGGCTCCATCGGCCAAGCTTTTGGTTAATGGTAGCCTTACTAAGGCATTTAATATCACTAGAGGGACTCGACAGGGCTGCCCCCTCTCCCCCTGTTGTTTGATTTGTATATTGAGCCGTTTGCACAGAGGCTCAGAGAAGACCTTGACATCGTGCCTTTTAGACATGGGGATTGGGAGAGGAAGGTGGCACTGTATGCGGACGATATTCTGATATTATCAGCTGATTTGGATACAACCTTTCCGGCAGTTGTCAAATTGGCGGAGGAATTTGGGCAGGTCTCAGGATACGAGATAAATGCCGGGAAAACAGAAATTATGACCTGGAACATCTCGGGTACGGTACATCACTCAAGTTACAATATGCGTTACCTTGGGGTCAGAGTTGTTCATGATATAGATAAAATAGCAGATGTCAATTTAACACGAGTCCTTCAAGAGTGTCACAAGCAGATGAAGACATGGGCCCATCTTCCTTTATCCATCTTGGGGAGGGTGAATCTTGTTAAAATGTCAATACTACCTAAGGCCACTTTCCTTTTTAATACAATCCCTTTACATTTTAACAAGCGCACTATAGAAAAATTTCAACAAGAAATAAATTCTTTTATTTGGGCATACAAATCTACTAGGATAGCCTGGAAAAAGCTAAGGCGCAGGAGGGAGAAAGGAGGTCTCGCGTTACCTGATCTTCAATATTATGCGTGGGCTTTTCAACTTACATACTCTCGGATGTTGCTAAAAATGCCTACTGACACAGGGGGAGGAGACATGTTATTGGCTATGTTAAAAGGGGCGGGTCTACCGGAGGAGGGTTTTATGTTTAAATTCGGTGACCAAAAATTTTTTAAGAAAGTCAAACTAAAGGTCCTGCAGGGATTTGCCAGAATATGGGCAAGGTTAAAAAATCTGACAGGTCTGCACTATTTTTCTAATTTAGCGCCACTCTGGGACTCTCCGGGCTCACCGGAATGCCTGCGGGATAAGCTAGCGATGCCACTTAAAGACGCTGGATTGAGAATATGGGGAGATCTGGTTAGTAATAAATCGTTTATTGCATGGGAAGATCTAAAGATGAGAGTGGGTAGTGGTCTCTCAAGATTTAAGTATATTCAGCTACAAAGCTGGGTACAGTCTCAAATTAGACAGAAAAAATCTATTGGTGAGGGAAACAGTCTAGAGCAGCAGTTGGTGGAGAGGCCCGTAGGGAAGAAGGAGGTTTCATATTGGTATTGGGCCATAGAAGAGGTGGTGTATGGGGAATTTAAGTTGGCTCATGACCTCTGGAGTGAACAGATGCCAAATGTACAGTGCGACCTATTATGGCAGGATTCCTTTAAAAATCTCTTCAGCATAGTTAAACCTGCCTGGTTGAAGAGGAATCATTTTTTCACGGTACATCGGGCATATTTATCTCCCCTCAGGCTCTCCAAAATTTTAAAAAACTCTCAAGTCAATTGTAAAAAATGTGGGTTAGCAGAAGCATCGGACTCACATATGTTTAAAGACTGTCCCTCAATTGGCGCATTTTGGGAAGAGGTACGGATAACAATGGAGAGTATTCTGAGAGTACCAATTTTAATGGACCTGTCTCTAATAATTTTTGGTCTTAGTAGCCATATCATAGGACCAGCCAGATCACTTTTATTTTATTCAATTTTATTGGCAAGGAGACAAATTTGCATACAGTGGGTAGACCCTGCCCCTCCCAAACATTCGGTCTGGCTGACTTCCTTATATGAAACATCCAAGTTGGACTTAGCTAGATCTGGTAGTCGAAAGAAAATTGCATATTGGGACCTTCTGCTTCAATGGAAATAGCTTAAGAACTATTCTTTTTTATATATATTTGTTGTGTTACTTCCATCTTGAATATGTTATAACGAAGGGCGGGTCCAATGATTATGCCTATTGGATACTCCTTGGACTATGCTGGGTCTTCCTCCGAGATATCGAAAGAGTCCATCTGGTCATACAGATCAAGTGGGAGCGAAACCTATTCTCTTTCTTCTGAAGGAAAGTAGCATGTCGATCTGGAAAAATACCCCTACAGGCTGAAGGTATCGAGAGAACCCACCAAAAGAGCCGGTGCTATCTTAGGTCGTTGAGTAGGGGTATGAACAGACGGTTTGTCTACTAGGGTTAAAGGCAAATGAGGACAAAAAAAAAATATATATATACAGATAAACTGTACAAAAATTATACATAATAAATAATCAATAATTCCTATTACTAACTTCCAAATAAACTAAACTCCAAGAAAAAACAGAATAATACCCCCCAAAAAATTACTATCCCAACTGCAAAAATAACTATACCCAACAAAACTGCTGGATAATAAACCATAATAATTTACTATTCCAACTACAAATCCAACTAAACTCAGGGAAAGTGCTGGATAGTAAACCATAATAATTTACTATTCGAACTCCTAATCCACATAAACTCAGGGAAAGTGCTGGATAGTTAGCCATAATAATTTACAATTCCAACTCCAAATCCACGTAAACTCAAGGAAAGTGCTGGATAGTGAACCATAATAACTTACTATTCCAACTCCTAATGCACATAAACTCAGGGAAAGTGCTGGATAGTAAACCATAATAATTTACTATTCCAACTCCAAATCCACATGAACTCAGGGAAAGTGCTGGATAGCAAACCATAATAGTTTACTATTCCAACTCCTAATCCACAAAAACTCAGGGAAAGTGCTGGATAGTAAACCATAATAATTTACTATTCCAACTACAAATCCAACTAAACTCAGGGAAAGTGCTGGATAGTAAACCATAATAATTTACTATTCCAACTCCTAATCCACATAAACTCAGGGAAAGTGCTGGATAGTAAACCATAATAATTTACTTTTCCAACTCCAAATGCAACTAAACTCAGGGAAAGTGCTGGATAGTAAACCATAATGATTTACTATTCCAACTCCAAATCCACATGAACACAGGGAAAGTGCTCGACAGTGAACCATAATAATTTACTATTCCAACTCCTAATCCACAAAAACTCAGGGAAAGTGCTGGATAGTAAACCATAATAATTTACTATTCCAACTCCAAATCCACATAAACTCAGGGAAAGTGCTGGATAGTAAACCATAATAATTTACTATTCCAACTCCTAATCCACATAAACTCAGGGAAAGTGCTGGATAGTAAACCATAATAATTTACTATTCCAACTCCAAATTAAGGGTGGGCGGAATTTGCGTAGTCGCGTTACGCAAATCTCCGCAAAATTGTTAAAAATCTCCGCGAGCACGTAGAAATTCCGCAAAGTCGCGGAATTGCTGGTCCCGCCCGTTCGCGATGTGTTTTTGCGTGCTCGCAGGGAAATATATCCCTAACTTGCCCATGCGGTCGCTAATGGGCGTGGCCATCTTGTTTTTCACTTGTCCCGCCCGTTCGCGATGGTTATTTCCTGTTCCGGGTCGCGTATTGCATGCTCCCACCCGCTCGCGATGCTTATTTCCAGTTCCGGGTCGCGTATTGCATGCTCCCGCCCGTTCGCGATACGTATTTCCTGTTCGGGAACGCGTATTACGTGTTCGCGCCGCTTTTTGCGTGCTCGGGGGGAAATATTGCGCGAACTTGCCCATGCGGTCGCAATGGGCGCGACAATGTTGTTTTTCACTCTATTGCTATGGTTCTGGGCCTGCTTTTGAATCCTCCCTCTATCTTTTCAATCCTTTGTTTCTGTAAACTTTTTTTTATTTTTTTAAATTTATTATCTATCTCTCTATTTTCCTGATTCTATATTTTGAGTTTTTTTCTACTTTTTGTGTTTTTAACTACTTTTTCACACTTTTTCTATTACCTGCTTTTTAATTTCTTTTACTTACTTTTTTAAATTCCTACCTTTTCTTTTCCGCCCCCTGCCTACCCAGAACCATGGCAAAGGGCCACAGCCACAGGGCTCGGAGTCGTAGCCAGAGCCGCGACCGCCTTCCTTGCGGAAGGCGGCGCCAGAGAGGGGTGCAGGCACGGGCCTTATTCAGTGAGGCGGAGGTGGCTGCACTGTTTTTTTTTGTTCAGCGCCACCTCCCCGTAACCCTGGCAGCAGGCGGCAGGCCTGGGTCCGGGTACAGGCTCCGGGAGCGTCGGCAGCGATGGGGCAAGGTGCGTCGGGCAGTGTTTCGCTGCTCTGGTGTCCGGCGCACCAATAATCAGCTGACGCACTGGTGGTCCGATATTCTGGACCGGGAGCAGGACCTGCTGGACCTGCTAGGAGTGGAGGTCCCGGGGCATGGTGAGTAGCTATTTAATATTACTACTTTGTGTTCTTCTGCTCTGTGTTATATATTGCGAATATTTTTTTTTCCGACCAGCAAGAATGCTGCTGCTTACATTGCAGGTAAATTACGTTTAAAAATCTGTGATTGTTATGACACAGGCGCTCGGCGCTACTAATCTTACTTGTTTGCAACTTTGCGCTCGCTTGGCCTGATGATTATGTAAGAGTTTACTTTAGAGAACTTAAGTGACGTAATGCTAGAGAGAGTAGTCCTTCCTTTGTCCTCCTGCCACTAAGTAGGGATAGTGGTGGATTGATAGGTTTAGTTACTTATTAGTTGGTAATTTTTAAGTGGTGTGCGTGACGCATCCTCTGTCACGTCACGTGCTGCTGAGTGCTGCTTACCCCAGTCCTTAGTAGAACCTTTTGTAGTTTGTTTACTGAGTGTTAATGTTAATAGGCTTATATCATCACTAGCAGAACATCAGCAGCAACCAGCCAACAATTTGGTGTATGCAAAAATGTATGCATGTGTCCTCCATCTATGCATTTTTGAGGACTAAAATAAATGGAAATGCAGACTTACTGAACAATTGGCCCGTCTGGATTGGAATAGGTGGGCTAGGTCAGGTGGTAGTTAGGCTTGCTAGACGGTCCGTGAATCTCGCAATACTACCAGTCGATCAGATTAGATAGGTCAATTTTATTGCAATTGTTGTTACCAAAAATGTTTTTGGTGCGTATTTGAAAATATTTTATTTATTTCACACCAAACTTTAATTTTTGTCTCTTTCTTTATGAAATCTTACATGATCAGCACCCAGGGGCAAGAAGACGGGGTCACAGGCGGCGGGCCAAGAAGATCTCCAAGATGCCTCCCAGGGACAGGACCGCTCCTCTATCGAGGGCTCTGCTGCTGGCCCCAGTAAGTCCTCCAGTGGTTAATATTAATAATTATATTTCCCAAACTTTTCCTGCACCTTATTTTTTCCGAACTATTATTTCGGTATCCTAATTCTAATTTTTACAAATTCTTCTTTGATCTATACTATCTGTTTCTAAATTCTTGTTATCCCTGCCTCCTAACTGCGTCTGCTATGACTCTCTGTACTACTACTATTAGTCTGTCTGTAGCTAAGCTTGCCCAGTTGGCCACTCTTTATTTAAAATATTTTAAATAAAACTCAGATTCACCAATAGCTCTAGCCATTGAGTCCAGTCCTTTGGGTTGTCCTCTTCTACTACTTGTAGTCTTCTTAATCTTGAGGCTTTTCGACAATTCCCACCAAGAAAATGCCCAACCACATTTTACAATTTTTGATAGGATAGGACATACTACTACTGTTGTAGGGATTCTGCACATACAGAACTTTGCACAAGAAAATAGGACGTTGGTGATGGGAGGTTGGACCTTCCTCACACCTCAATCAGAAGCCACCACAATCCCCTGACCGACTAGTTATAGTGTCTCATTAGGTCTCCGAAACCCCCCCAAAATACCCAATGAGTAGACAACCCAGAACATAACACTCCCGACCTCTGTCGCGGAAGCAATGCACACCCTTTCGCTCACTCTCTCGTGTAAGTCCACACCAAATACCACCAAGTCTATGTAAGTTCAAAAGGTTTATTTCCAACTGACAAGCTCTGTACGTTGTTCTATAATGCAGCAGCAACAGCAAAATGCATAAGATTAAAACAATAAACATTGTTACACTTAGTTACACTTACAACTACAAGTCCATAGAAGCCAAAAGGCGAGATCATGATAACTGAACAGTGGTGGAAGAACCACCCTCCCTTGGTAGGAATCTAGTTTATATAAAATTATAAATGGAGATGTGAGAATTCTGGGGACCCCTCACCTTAGAAGAACCTAGTACTGGTTACATCATAAGCTCTGCAAAGCTCTGGTTCTTCGTATAAGGGAATCTTTCGTCTGTTATGAGAAAAATGGTGCGCGTTAGTACAGTGCAAGCATTTCTCAGTGGTGCCAAAAAGTGTAGTATTTTACTATTTTATGGATAAGCAATATGGACTAACACCAGAACTCCATAACAAAGTGGCTTGTTTTTCGACCTTGTACGCAGCGCTCAGACAGTAGCAGTATGAGGTCATGTGGGCTCAAAGGCGTCTTTCACAACAAGCTGCGAGGTAACTTGCGCAAAAATAAAAGACACAAAGCTAAAATGGTTGCATGGCTCGGGGTAACTTAGCAAAGACTAGAATGACCCTAGGGACCATATAACACTACTAGTGTCTACTCTACTACCTGATTTGTACTAGTGATGTATGTTGTATATGTATTATGTATGTATTAACTTTTTTTCAATCTTGCTAGTGAAAAATAGGGGAGGTGTATATGGCATCTGAAAAATGTGTAATGTTTTTTCTAGGCGTACTACCGACCACCAGTACCGGGGCCAGCGGCGAAGGTGACGCGGCCGCTGAGGGTGCAGGCGATGCGGCAGTTGTAGGAGGAGCTGCAGGGGGTGAGCCAGCAGCAGTGGCGGGCGGTGGTAAGTTATATTCCTAATCCTTACTTATTGACATTACACTCGCTGCAAGGGTGTAATGTATACTGTACTGTTGAGACTTAAGTAAGAAGTTGTTGTGAACGGTTGAAGAAGACACCCTTTACTTAGCATTAGCAATAGCATTAGCGACGGGAGTGTACTGAGTAACCAATGGCCTCTTCTATCGGACTTCAACTCAGCTGTGAAAGTTTTATGGAGAAGACTAAAAGTCAGATCAGATGACCTTGATGGATGGGTTGAACGAAAAGGGAAAGAAGGGTGGAAGGAGGAAGGACGGGCGAGATTTTATATTTATGACTGGCAGAGAAGGATACGTGGGATGCATGCATAGGTGTCTGATAGGAATCAGATGCATGGGTGGTGGAATGCCTGAAACTCCCACAAATGTTCGCGGCCGAGGTAGTGGGAGGATAGATACATACCACAAATGTTACGTACTGTGCTTGCTTGTGCTACTGTGCCGCTATGTGTAGAATGAATTTGTCTGACTGCTTTGCTAAGAGTATATTTTACAATAGTCTTGTTTCTTCTTCTTGATATAGCTACTCCTTCCAAAGGTAAAGTCGACAGGAAGGAGTTGGCAGCCAAGGCCCGGCGCCGGAAGCTGGAGGCCATACAGGCTGAATACCAGCGGCTGGTGGTTCTAGAGGAGGAGGAGGAGGAGGCGGCAGCAGCTGCAGCCTCCTCCAATGCCCGGGCCCCAGCCACCCCCTCCAGTGTTACGGCGCCACCGCCTGGCAGCCGCCCGCCGCCACACTGCAAGAAGCACTGCTGCCCCCCTGTGGATGCAACTGCCGCGCGCTGAAGCGCCGCGTGGCCCGCCTAGAGGAGCGCATCCGTGTCCTGGAGAGGCGAGCCCGCTGAGACCCCGTTTATTTATTGCCCCTTTTTTATAGCTTATTTTGGTGGGTGGGAATCGGGCGTTGGGTTTTGGACTATTGGACATTTGTTGGACTTTTTCGTTCCGGGACATGGACATTGGTTGGGGTTAGGGAGAGGGGTGGGTCAGGTGTTGTGGGATTTTTTTACATAGTTTATTTTTGTTAGGGTATTAAATTACATATTTAGACTTTATATACGATGTTGTTAATGTTTTGTGGGTGGGGTTACTGTTTTACGTCACACTGTTTCCTTGCTGGTGCAGTGCCACAGCCAGTGTTTGATTTAAATAATTGGCTGAGTTACTAAGACACAAACAGACAGATGCGGTACCCCTCACTGAGGGACTTGTCCTACTAGTACTGTCAGTCTCTCCTCCTAATCTATGCATTCTGCAACTGGACTCAAAGGGGTGTGTGAAATAGAATTAATGAAAAAAATTCCGTTATTAATTATGCCTCCCCCAAACTTCTTCTCTTACCTGTGCTTGATGTTTAACTTGGGCACGGCGATGGCTGCATGGTGATGATGGTTTTCTTTCCCAACATGCCATGGTTGTGGTGGTAGTAGTAGTAGACCCTGGCAGTAGCATTTGCAAAAAAAAGAAAATGAGACAGTCAGTCGCCTGAGAGAGACTGTGGGAGGAGTAGTAGAACGAAGTACAGTACGGAACTTACTGCCAAACAATAATATGCCAAAATACAAGGAAACATAATGGTGGCGGGGATAGCCTAGTACATAGAGTTACAAACTCTAGCTGTGTCGAGTCACTCGACTAGGCCTACAGTACACTCAACACAAGCGTAACCGTTAGTGCTGTTTCGGAGGATGACAACAAATCCAATCTATGCCGGCAATTAATGCTGATGGATTAGGTTCCTTTTGGTAAAACAATTCTCGCAAATATACTGCTCATAGGTGGGCAAGCAGAAGAAGATCCTCGCCCTGCCTTGAAAATGAATTTTTGTTGCTTTAGCCATATCCGCCCCAGCAAGCGTGTGATAAATTATTGGTGTACATTTAATTTAGTCACACCTCAATAAGTCACACAGCCTGGGGCAAGAGGGTTAGGGTTTGATGAATGGTTGGGAAGGGGGGTTTTGGGAAAGGTTTGACAAAGAAAAACAGTACGCATGGACAACAACAAAACACAATCTTGTCAGACAACCATATCCATAAATCTGTTAAGGGAGAAAAAGGAAATGCATGCATGATGATGATAACTTGATGGTTAATGATAGTACTTACTAACTACTACTACTAGACAATTAGACAGTACAGGGCAGCAGTATATTATGCAATTTGCCTTGCCTGTCTGCCCTCAGAGAGACCCAAATTACATACAGTTTCTGTTCTGTTGTACCGGCCCGGGCTTAAAGATAGCAAAGAAAAGTCAAAAATAGCTGTAGGGATGAATTGAATTATAAGCAGAGAGCAAACATAACAACAACAACAACACACAGTAGTAATGATTGAAGACAAAAAATGAATCAAATTTAAAAGATGATGAAAGTTGATACTGTTACTGTATGTTATCCTGGTCAAAATGGGGAGTTGCATCTCGGCATTCGTCTTGGTCCTCCCTTCCATGGACGCTCCGGCCATCAATCTTGGGTGACGCCACTGCCTGCCTGGCAGATGTAGATTCATTGGTAAGGTAAGTGAGAGTTGTTTTTCCCAGTGTAGCACAGGGTAAGGGCCGGCCTGTAATTGCAGATGGGAAAACAAAAGGGATATTGAAAAATCAAGTAGAAAAAAAATGCCTAAATTACGGTGGAGTGCAACAAGAACACTTTCAGAGGCGGCATGGATTTGGATACATCATGTCTACTCTAGTCTGTTTCCAGCATTAACCTCCAACAACAACAGGACAGAGCAGGCCCACGGCACCCGTGACCCATCCTCCATTTAGCGTACCTTTTTTGACAGAGGCAGACAAAGCAGATATACAGCAACATAGCATTTTACAAATTAAGTGACTAAATCAATGCCCCGCTGTCAGTCATACCACCACACTCAACTCCACCACTACACAGACATGTAGGTCTGCAGTGGTTGTTGTTGACTTGGTTACCTTTTAATGCACTCATGAAACGCCCTGAGTTATTCCATCAATCATCTCGGATCGTACTGAGTGACTGCGAATATATTTTTATGTCACTGTGGTCATCATCATGGTGTGTTGTCCAATTCAGTGTGCAGTAGTGTACAGATTGAGTCCCCTTTCCATATTCAAAATGCAATGGATCGGCCTGCAGTAGAAGTAGAAAATTGTTATTAAAAAACAAGAATGGAAACAAACATTGCATTGAGTTACTTTTAGTGTGTAGATTAGATAATAGTACACAATGAATTACCTTCATGCACTACAAACAACAACAACACAAATCACTCAGTGAGCGTCCAATGCATGTCATCATTCATTACCTGTTCCTTCTCATCTTCAGTTAATGGGCAGTCTGTATCGGCTCGGAAAGGAGGATAGCTATAGTAGTCATCATCATGTTCCACTTCTTTTGGAGAGACTCAACGAGGCAAGATTTTAGTTTTTCTTCGATTATGCTACATCCAATCATCATCTGGCTTGAGGGCAATAGATTTAGGTCGATTCAGGAGGATGGAGGAGCAGGACTCAGAGGAGTGGACTGAAATGCAGACAGCTGACACTCATATAAGGCAATAAAATACGAAGACAGTGGTGATGGATTTGTTGTGATTTGAAGTTTCCAAACAGAAAGACAGACACACAAATAGAAGTAAATAAGGGAGAACCACAGTAAGAAGTGGAAGCCTAGTTGTCAGGGAAGTATAGCTCGACCTCAAACTCTGGGGGTTCAACCAGAAGTAGGTAATCAGCATCCAACACGATACTTCCGTCACCTGAGCTGCTGTCCTCATCTTCCTGCGTTGATTCATGTATTGTGTAATTCGGTGGTATAAATTGCTGATTCATTTTGATCATGGTTAACCTCTTCACGTTTTTGGGTGAGAGACTGGTCCTTTTCACTGTTACAATGGAACCAGCAGCACTGAAAACACGTTCAGAAGAGACACTTGCGACAGGGCAAGCCAGATAGTTTATCGCCAGCCTGCTGAGCACTGGCCATTGGCCCCTTTTGCCATACCAATACCGCAATGGGTTTTGATCAATGTAGACCTCTGTTGGGTCATCCAGGTAGGCCTGGACCATTCGGTCAATGTTCAGGGGTGCTACACTTTGTTCGGCCTCTTTTGTCTTTGCATCAGCACTGGACCTAGCAAGTCCTTGCTGTAAATACCAATCCTGTGCCGTTTGTACTGGGGCTGATGATCCGGTTCTTGCTGTTGTCGATAGTGTTGGTGACAGCTGTGAACCAAATGCACTGCCCACAGGCTCTGAAGTTGAACTTGACGCCGGATGCCCTGCTGCAGTACTTGACGTGGGTTTGAGGCCTTTAATTACCAGCCGTTCATTTTCCAATGTACTGGCTGCCTCAGCTATCCAAGTTTTGTACCGGGCAACATCCACTTCTGAAAAAGGGAGTAATGTCTTACTGTGCAGTGCCGATTTGTACCGTGGATCCAGAATTGTGGCACAAATGTAATGTTCTTGTGACAGAATCTTATTTTGCACCCTTGCATTTTCTCTTAAGCGACATGATAAGCTCTCCACCAACTCATATGCTTCTTTTTTTCCTCCACACCTATGTACGCTTCAGACACCTCCTTCAGCTGTTGCTCTAGCATGTGCAACAATGGGATAGCTTGGCCCATAGTACAGTCCTCCTTGCTGACTTCACGTGTGAAGACCTCGAAAGGAAGAAGCATCTCTGTAAGAGATTTAACTAGGCACCATTGGTCCATCTGAAGGGTCATGCCTTTCACAGTAGCATCCGCCCTTCGCATGACATATTCATTGATTGGTCTGTACTGCTCAAACAGACGGTCAAGCATGTAATACGTTGAGTTCCAACGTGTTGCCACCTCCTGGATGAGTGCTTTGACTTGCATTCTATAGTCACGTTGAATGATCCTCAGCTGCTTCCGGGCTTTAAAAGAATGGCTGAAATGCGTGCATATTCTGCGGCAGGTGGTCAGTAAGTTGCTGACTATGGGTTCTTTTTCAGAAAGTCTTGAACTATAATGTTAATGCAGTGCGCCAAACACGGGACCCTGAAATAGGCACCAAGCGCCATGGCCTTAAGTATATTACTGCCATTATCCGTGGCAACAAAACCAATGTGAAGCCCTCTGGGGCGCAGCCATTCAAAGACCTTGCTGTTAAACTCTTCCAAAATGTTTGCAGCAGTATGAGATTTCTCCATGGCGAACATGGCTACAGTTGCATGTTTCCGAGAAGCATTAAAAATCTCAGCTGTGTCAACAGCACCTACTTCAGATAGCTTTTCTCTAACCCCCACAAAAGAGACCCAGTGTGCAGTGATGCACATGTAATCAGTGGCTTGGCAACTGGTCCACATGTCTGTTGTCAGGTGGATTTTGTGAACAGCACTCTGCTGCAAAGCTTGTCCAACCAATTCCAGCACATCGTGATGTAGTGCTGGAACAGCAACTCAGGCAAAATAGGACCGGCTGGGAACCTTCCATTTAGGGCAGATGGCTGACACAAATTCAAGGAAACCCACCCCTTCCACAAATGAAAAAGGGAGAAGGTCCAGCGCTAACATTTTAGCCAGCTTCGCATTGTACAACCGTGCCGTTGGGTGGTTGCGTTGGTACTGCCCCTCCGACCTAAGCATGCTGTCAATGGTAGGCTGGAATATTTTCCTTTGTGGTGCACCCTTCTTCTTGAACCCAGTTAGGCTCAATGACGCCGCACTTTTGCTCATTGCAGTGCCCGGTTGCCTTGGTGTCTCAGGCTGACTCTTAGTACGGTGCCACTCAGATGTTGCTGAGGATGTGGGCGTTACCACTACACTGCTGGGGGTAGGGCTAGAAATGTCTCCCTCTTGTTGACCTTCCACCGCGATCATATCTTCCCCTACTTCTTCATCCCCAACAACAGCAATGGGTCCAGTTTTACTTTTTTCTAAGTGAAGTAGGTGAGCCTCCCACTTGATACTGTGGTGTTTTTTGAGATGACTTGTTTGTCCTCCGGTACCATAGTTTGTACCAAGCTTACCCCGCCTAACAGCCTGCCGACAAATTGAGCATATAGCAATGTTCTCCTCCTTACTGCTAACCGAAAAGAAGTCCCAAACTGGGGAGGACAACTTTCTGGTGCTGCTGGAGGTGCCACTTTCAATACCAGATGAACTGGAGGGTGTGCCTGGAATTTGACTCTGTGCACTTACATTACCACCACCTACTGAGGTGGTGGTTGAGCTGGATGTAGGTCCCTGCCGGGCCTTTGCAAAGGCAAATATGGAAGCTGGAGGTCGTGTTGGCGTTACCTGTGTTGGTGGTATCCGTGCTACATCCCTCGCAGCGATTTTGGATAGTCTAATAATGTTGGTCTCCATCTCCGCAGGCCCAGGAGTGATGTTCATGATGACTGGCTCTTCATCATCATCATCATCACCCCCCTCGTCTACATCTACCTCCATAACTCTAAGGCTTTCTGGAACCTTCCTTTTCACTAGCCTGGTCTTGTGGCGTGCATCACTCTCAGGCTGAGCTGGTGGCTTCCAAGTGGCATCTAGATCATCAGAAGCGGGGCTTGAAGAAGAAGTTGATGGACTAACCCTCCTTTTCCTTGCTGGGGGTCTGGAAGACAATGGATCTTCTGGAACAGTGGCTTGCTCCTCTTCGTCTGCAAAAAGCTCGATTTCCTGAACTGCCCCTACTTCAGGTGGAACAACTACTATTGTGGGATGTGGTTCCAGCTGCGGCTGTGGTTGCGGCTGTGGTTCCGGCTGTGGTTCCGGCTGCGGCTGTGGTTGCGGCTGTGGTTCCGGCTGCGGCTGGGGCTGCGGCTGGGGTTGCGGCTGTGGCTGGGGTTGTGGCTAGGGTTGCGGCTGGGGTTGCGGCTGGAGTTGCGGTTGCAACTGGGGTTGCGGCTGTGGTTGCGGCTGTGGTTGCCCACTTATCTGCTGAGTTTCCGCCTGCGAGTGCGTGGATTGGGTACTACTTTGCGATAATGACATTTCAACATCACTGGTTGTTAGTAGACTGGCTACCTCTGCCACAGTCATGGGCTTGGGCCTAGGTTGCTGGGGTGGGCACGCTGATGCGGAGGTGCTGCTCCCAGCTTGGTCCCCGCCGGACACCGCTGCTGCAGGCGTGAGTTTTTTTTTACCAAAAAACACATCGGCCGGCACACCAGTCTTGGCAAGTGCCACTTCCTTCTTCTGTTCCTTCTTCTTCTCACTGGCAACTTTCTTGGTACTGGAGGACCTGGTACCTTTCTTTGGGGCCATCTTCTTCAGATGTCAGCAGGACGCAGGTGCACAAGTTGCAGAGATGTCTGTGGTCACACGTGGACGTGACGCGCAGCAGGACTTCTGCCTGGCAGTACAACGGGTGATGATTATGATGATGACACCTCCTCCTCTGTCTTTTTGTGCACCTAAAAGCAAAGAAGCCAGGAGAAGAACATCAGTGAAATGTTGCATTTGTTGTTGTGGTTCAATTACTAGTAGTACAAACAAACAAATAAAAGATATAAATTAGTGTAGCCATTTGTGAGACCGTCAACAAGGGCTTTCATGGTATACTGTGTACACTGTCAGGAAGGATAGGAAAGAAGAGGAACAACAACAAAAATACAAATGTAATAGAAGTGGACCCTGTTTGGCATTAAATTATTTGCTCATTCAGGGAGCTGCAGCTGGCAAAGGGGATGGATGCAAGCAGTAAGTCAAGAGGAAAACCATGCAGGCCTAAATGGCATAAGCAGCACACTTATAACTCCCACCAGAAATGGCCACCAGCCACATGGACACTCACAAATCACAAGCAACAAGCATGAGGCCTGGAAAACAATGTACTGAAAACAGGCCTACGATAGCCAGGCAAAGGCTGCATGCTAAACCACACTGCTTTGCCTGTAATGCAATAAAATGCAAAAACGAAAATCCACAGGGCTAAACAAGGCCTGCAACACACCACACACAACTAAGGCATGTATTTAACACACAGCCCAAAAAAGTGAAATACACCCAAAAATACACATTTTGCAATTCAATCCAATGCCATCCATGTGCCCTCAATGATGTTTAAAAATTCAACAGAACACACAGAAACAGTTGTTTCATGCACCCCTGACTACCTCTGCGCCTACTGGATGAAAGGCCTGTTGGCAGACTAGGCCACAAGCTTGCAGGACTATGGATAAAAGCACACTACCGGGCTTCACAATGGCCAGGCCCACAACAAGAAACTGAAGACAGACAATGCAGGCCTATGGCAAAAGCACACTGCCTGGCTTCAAAATGGCCGCCAGCCTCATGGCCAGGCCCACAACAACAAGAAACTGAAGACAGACAATGCAGGCCTATGGCAAAAAGTACACTGCCTGGCTTCAAAATGGCCACCAGCCTCATGGCCAGGCCCACAACAACAAGAAACTGAAGACAGACAATGCAGGCCTATGGCAAAAAGCACACTGCCTGGCTTCAAAATGGCCACCAGCCTCATGGCCAGGCCCACAACAAGAAGCCTAGGCCACAAAGGAAACACATGCAGGCCTTAGTATATGGCAAAAGCAGCACACTTATAACTCCCACCAGAAATGGCTACCAGCCACATGGACACTCACAAATCACAAGCAACAAGCAGGAGGCCTGGAAAACAATGTACTGAAAACAGGCCTATAATAGCCAGGCAAAGGCTGCATGGTAAACCACACTGCTTTGCCTGTAATGCAATAAAATGCAAAAACGAAAATCCACAGGGCTAAACAAGGCCTGCAGCACACCACACACAACTAAGTCATGTATTTAACACACAGCCCAAAAAACTGAAATACACCCAAAAAACACATTTTGCAATTCAATCCAATGCCATCGATGCCCCCTAAATGATGTTTGAAATTAATAAATACATCACACAGCAAAGGAACAGTTGTCTCATCATGTTTCATCATGCACCCACCCATGACTAGCTCTGGGCCTACTGGCTACCCACAACTATTTATTTTTAAAAATGATGAAAAGTACAAAAATTGTAGTTGCAGCAACTGCAATGCCCCAATCAAACAACACCAACTTACTTGTAAAATCTCAAATCCCAAAATCCTCAAATCCAATGATAATGATGCAGCAGACACAAAGAGTGATCCTTCCAGCTCAAATCCAGGTTGAAAAATGAACAGGAGATGGACAAAGCACTGGGAGGAGCCTGCTGGACAGGAACAGGAAGTAGGAGACTCTGTGGCACTTCCTCCCTCTCCCCCCCAAAAAATGTGACAAAAAAGGACAGCCAAATAGCAATGTGAGGTTTTTTTTTCATCCAAATCATCAATTTATAGAAGTTTTTACGCTGCTTGCGATGTTATTGTTCTCCAGATTGAAAATTTTGCGTGTTCGGGATCGCGAGCTTGACCAACATTCCGCCGGATGTCCGATGGCGCGCCCGAATGACGTGTTCGCGATCGCAATCTCTCTCGCGGTGCACGATGGCGCGGCGAATGACGTGTTTGCGATCGCAAACTCTCGCGGGATAGCTCAGCCGGCTACCGAAATCTCGTGGCGCACGCAAACGGATAGGAAAACCCGTCGGCGAACGCAGGAATCCCGGTAAGTCGCTATCGCGCGCGCTAGAACGCATTTTAAAGCGCGAACAAGAAAATAATTCTGCTACGCCGCGGATCGCGGAATTGTTGGCAATTCCGCGTTCTCCGCGGAACGCGAAATTGCCTAAATTCCGCAAATTCCGGTAGCGGAGCGGAATTGGATGCCCAGGGTTACTCCAAATGCAACTAAACTCAGGGAAAGTGCTGGATAGTAAACCATAATAATTTACTATTCCAACTCCAACTCCAATTAAACTCAGGGAAAGTGCTAGATAGTAAACCATAATAATTTACTATTCCAACTCCAAATCCAACTAAACTCAGGGAAAGTGCTGGATAGTAAACCAATACAATTTACTATTCCAACTCAATCAATCAATTTATCTTTATTTGATTCACACAAGGTGTATCATAAAAGAGTACATAAAGGTTAAAATTTCATATGAACAAAGACAAACAGGTAAAATACATTAAAATCAGAGGAGCAGAAATTCAGTTCACGTTATAACCTGGAAATTCATGAATCAACATATTGCTAGTATGGATTTTCTTCTTACTTGGCTGCTCTAAGGAACCTTACAAGTACCACACATGTATAAAGGTTTGGAAGCAGTTGCAAGTATAAAAAAGCCGGCCTGCACTGTTTAAAATTTAGGGGCCCATTACGATGACGGACGGAAGGCCACCCGTGCTGCTGGCGGTGGTGGAAAACCATAATGTTTTCCGCCCCAGGTGTGGTCATTGCGACCACCAAATCACAATGGTCCAACAGAGGCCATTTACCGTCCGCCGCGGTCTGTCAGGCTCCGCACGTTTTTTGCGTATGCAAGGGTGGGGGACGGAGCAAACAGAGCAGGACCGGCGTGCGGAAACACGTTCCATCCGCCAACCAGATCACGATGTTGCAAACAGCCCTTCCCACCGCCGCGTAAAAACCACCACGTTGCGGATGGCGGAAATACAACAACGGAGAGGAAGAGCCGATACAGAAGCCATCTAAACCACCGGAGCCGCCATGGATCCAGTGCCACAGGCCTTCCCGCTGCTCTACCTGCTGCAGCTCCGGCAGATAAGACGCCGCCGCGCTCAACAGCAGAGGTACATACCAAACATCTCCACGCATGCAACCCCTGAACAACTACAACTCGCAAGTGTGGCGGCACCATGACGAATGTGGCAACCTGCCAAATGCAAAGTGCGAGGCCCACCCAATCCCCATGAGTGACCCTCGGTGCCCCTGAAGGCAATTGGGGCCAATGACGAGCCCCGCAGTTGCAGCACGCGCACACCGCAATATCAAAATATGTATGCCGAAGGCCCCCATTGGCTGATGGCTCATCCGCATAGTGTGTGCCACACCGCAGTGGCCCGGAAGCTACGACCGCAACCCTGCAACATTCAATTGGAGCCAATGCGTGTCATCGCTGCGGATGCCAGCTCCCGCACATGCGAACACATACTGCATTTGCATTGGCACCCTGCGAATTACATCACACATCACAGCTCATTTGCCTAAAGTGATTGGTACACCCCATGTGTAATGTTGTGGGGCACGAGGCCCCCATGTATATAAAGTAACCACACAGACACTGCACTTGTATGGGAGAACTGGCCCAGGGCACGTGCGTCTGGCCCCGTTTGTTGGCAGGGTCACAGGTTCAGTGATGCCTGTGCTGGGTGGCTGTGGGGTGGGGGGTAAGCCAGCCCTCTGGGAGTGGCTGGTACATCAGAACAACTAGAACAGTGACCAGCTGCTCACTACACTGTGAAGGGATGAGAGAGTGTGACCTTTGAGTCAAGTCTTCACACACATGGTATGTCCAAGAAAGGAGAGTGAAATTACAAACATTGTCATGCCTCATGGCCAGCATGGACTGAAATGAGGGAAGGAGTCAAAAAGGACAATGGTCTCTCGCACTGTACCTATGTTGTGTAATGAAGCATCCAACCTGTGAACATCGCTTGTATATCCCTTGACATCTGACTGGCATCTCTTGGCCAGGGGTCGTCCTGTGAAGGGCCAGTGACGTAAGCAGACAATCTGAGGTGTCCATTGTCTGCAAATCAGACATACTTGTAATCCCTAGCACTCCCAACACACGTACTGGTGTGGCGTGCAGTGTGCCTAGCTGCCATTGCCTACAAATGTTGCCACACACGTCCTGAGTCAGTGCTTCTCCAGACCAAACGCCCTCAAAAACCCTGCCCACCAGTATGGATGACATGTGGTTACCACACCTTGTAAACCTCATTGGCTTTTGTGACATTCCCTGTAGACTGATGTACTTACATACTTGCATGACTGATTGTCTCTGTACAATGTGTGCGTGACGTAAAGTACTGTCACACTCTACTCTGATATCAGTAGCGCCATACAACAAATGAAATGCACATGAGCGAGTGGCTATGGAGAGATGAGGGGCGCTGGACGAGGATGGCAGAGAGGGAAGCAGAGGAGGAGGGCATGAGTGAGAGCATGAGAAGTGTCACTTGCCTGATACTCCCACCTCAGGTAACCTCCTCCTCCCATCATGAGGACCCTTCATGGATAAGCACACTTCATGAGAGTGATAACATCTGGAAAGAGAATATGGAAGGAAAGAAAGCGTCTCCCTGGCCCTTGTAAAACTGAGGAGAGATAAAGGAGGGCCCTGAAGCAGGCCTGGAGAGAGACATAAGTGACAAATCGGGCATGCGTGGCCCACCCGAATGCCTCGTTGGACCACACGAATAAATATTCCTGGAGCCGGCCCTGCCTGGGAGGCATACCAAATGTTGATGGGAGCCATTGATGGTTCACACATTGGCCTCGTACCACCACAGGCAAGTGAACCCATCTATCGGATCCTCAAACACTACCACTCCATCAACGTGCAAGTGGTATGACAGGCGGAGCAGATCATCTCACACGTGTGTGCAGAGTATCTGGGGTCGGCACATGACTGCTACATCTGGCGGACCAGCAACATCACCCCCGCTCCCAACCCACACATGCCCAGTGATGATGACAGTGGTAAGGAAGAAGGCCTTGACCAGCATCAACAGCTCATCGTCAACTACTTCAGTTGAGTGTGATTCAACAATGATCAACTATGACTGTGTCTGTGTGCCTTGCTGTTGTCTCACAGACTTTGACAAATGTTCATGAGATTTCGTACACATACTGGACTATGCGCAGGATTTGAGAACCTGTGCATGCAGGGCCTGAGCACAACGAAGCACCCCTACGCACAGGTCACCATTGCCATACTGCCTCACTTGCTCTCCTACTCACTCTGAGGCATTCAAGCGCCTGTACACAAGCAGACAAGTCAAAGACAAGAAACGTTTCCAAATGTGAAGTTTTTACTACAGTGTCAAAGCATGCAACATACGTGCCACAACAGGTTGAAAATGCATGAGTACCCAACCAGTAACCACAGTGACATATCCATTTAACATAAAGCAAGATGTCGCATCAATAATCCCTCTGGACGTAGAACCACGAGCATTTCCCCCCACCCCTTGCAGGTAGGCGTTGTATGGGATGTCCCTGGTTTATGGGCGTTGTCAGCAGAACCCATCCCTCTGCCCATGTATGGTGACATTTGCATCACATTTGCTGTGTCGCTCTCATCACTGGATGGATCACTCTCCAAGTGTGCGGCATCTAGCCCACATTCCCATGTCATCCAAAGGGGATCTGTGTCCTCTTGCAGCTGTGAGACTTGGTTGGGTTGGGGTGCCAGGGCAACACCAGAACAGAATGACAAGGGACAATGTCCTCCGACCACGGACAGAATGTACAGACAGTACTCTAGGACCACGCAGAGGACAATCTCTGCGGACACCTCTCATGTGACAGACATATACTAAGGTACTTTCAGGGCACAGGGCCCAAAAAAAGAAGTGGGGGACTGACCAAGTAAGACAAAATGCAAATGACCTCACAACGTTACGACGTAGCGCTAAGAAAGAAGTAAAATAGTGCGACAGAAATGATTTGTGCAAATACTGGGACAGACTAACCCATCTGACAGTCTCACAGTGTCTGCATTGATACACATGGACAGAACACAGGCAAAAGCATGCCTCCCTTAAGTCCCTGTGAACAGAAGGCAAGCTGTGTGCCTATGTTTCCCTCTGTGGCATCCACATTCAAATGTAAGGTTCAAGGCGGCCCCCAGTCAGCATGTACAAACAAAAGGAGGCCGGATGGCCCCTTTACTTCGGCACGGCTGGAGGTGAAAAAAGGCTTACTCGCTGCCTGCACGTTGCTGCAGGGAACGGAAAGCAGTCAACGTGCAGGTGCTGCTGAACGTGTCCCGGTAACTGGAGAGTACACCGGGACAAGTTATGCATATTCCTGTGGGGACCAGCGTCCTGGCAGGGGTGACGGCGTCCACCCCGTGTAAAGAGGGGGGGGACGCCGTGTACCTGCGTGTACACCCGACCGATCCCTGGGTACTTGCAAAACAACAACGCCATGTAATCTTCGTGTGCCACATCTGCATAATGGAAGGCGGGCCCATGCCAGACGACAATGTCCATGACGGTCAGATGACATACTCCACTTGCTCCGGTCCGTGGTAACAAGCGAGACAGCCCTCAGAGCTCAGCATAGTCCAAGCCAATGTCGACAGGGCTAAAGTCAGAGAGCTGGATGACAATTCCCGTCAGGAGGTGTGAAGAAAGGGAAATGAAAATTGAATTAGTCACCAACAGTCCCTGTTGCTGTTAAGTAGTTACGAATCCAAGAAGGCACAGGCAGCTTAGAAGGCAATCAGTTCCAAAAGACGATCCAAATCATCTTCAGCGAAGAGGACCGCCATCCAATCCAGCAGTATGAAGGAACAGATGTGCTCCTTGCACCACAAGGTTGAAAGGAGCATCCCATCGCAACCTGGGAGAGGTTCGATGTAGGCATTGCACAAGAGCCATTGCGCTAACGCACAGGCGCAGCTGTCCGCCTGCCTGACACATTGTAAGGCATCCCATAAACGTGTCTCACTGAAGCAGTCTTGCACGTGGACCAACAAAGGAGTCACCCACAGCTCATGATCCAGGTCGGCAAGGCATGTGTTTGAAAGGCAGACATCCATGGCCCACTCAAACAGACATCTCCTGCAGGAAAAGACAGGTTGCACGCAGGTGAAATAGGCATTGCGAAACGTTCGCCCATAACTGATGCCCAGCACAGCCAATACGACACATCCAAAGAGAAGCTGCATGCAGGCACGGTACAGTTGCAACTGACCAGGCTCGGCCTGGACCACAGGACGGTCAGACATGGCGTGAGAGCAATCTCAAAACCAGTGCTCAGCTGTACAGCAAAAGTAATGAACTGAGACCGCTAAATGCAGTGTTGAAATTTGGAGGAATGACACCCGGTGGTACTCCCGGAAAAGCATGGAAGGAAGGGACAAGGCCAGAGCCCACAAGTCTGATAAAAAGTGTGCAACGGCCTTCAGCATCAGACGCTATTAATAATTTGTGTGTCAGTACACCGCGAAAATAGTGGGAGAGCCGTGTTCGGGACGGTCAAGACACCTGCAATTCGAAGGTCTCCGGTCTGGTGTGGGAGCGACTACTTGTCTAAACAGAGGCCCATTGTGCATGCACACTTATTGAAGTATGCTTTAGCTGTGTGAATGTGAGGCCACAAATGACTATCTACAATCACTCATGGGGTAGTTAGCTGAACATTGCCACAAAAAGGACATGTCGTGCAACAAATCCTATATACGTGATGCCTGGCCTGTGCACGCAGCAGTTGTACTCATGCAGGAACAGCGAAGTGCGTTTTGAAACCAGATTTGGCATGTGCATGTTGTCAGGGACTGGTATTCATGTGGTTGAACATGCATAAATCGCACGTGTATTCAGAAAATCCCTGTGCAACAGTACTTGAGTGTGTTAATGCGACAATGTCCACATCGTCCACATGACAGGATGTGGTGTGATGCTGGCTCCTGTGGGCACACTGCTAAGGATTTCATTGGTCTGCGCTATGTGATCTGTGACAACTTCCGTCATGTCCATGTTTGTTGGTACTTACCAGCCTCCAGTCCCCCCTCGATTCATGTGGGACTCTCTGGATGCATTATGGCAAGCACCTTCTCATCCCATTCAGTGAAGATTGGTGGTGGAATGGGAGGGCCGCCACCAGTTTTCTGTGCTGTCCCGTGGTTCCTCTTGGCCCGTAGCTTGTGCCGGCCCTTGGGGTTGCACCTCCGCTTCCTGATGTCACGCACAGTGCGTAGGGTGGTCCCTACGGCATTGACTTTGCTGTGGATCCTTGCCCGCATCTGATTTTTGCGCGCAGGTGGGCTGTGTTGGACCAGGTGCCCATATAAATGTGGTTCTGCCCTGATTGTCTCATCTTCCATCACTTTCAACTCTGAGTCGGTGAAGTTGGGCATTTTCTTGGGGGGCATGGTGCAAATGAATGAGGGGTGCAGGGTGCAAGGTGATGTTGGAGATATGTGTAGTGTGTGAGGTGTGTGTGTGGAAGTGGTATTGTGTGGGGATAGGTGGGTGTGATGTTGTGCAGTGTGAGTCAATGGTGTCCTGTCTCTCTGTCTCGGCTTGTGGTGTGCAAAGGATGCTGGTCCAGGATGGGGTTGGTTTTATACTGTGGTCTGTGGGTGTGTCCACATGGGTGATCACCTCCAGATGTCTCTTCCATGCTGCGCATGGCTTTCCCTACCAGGAGCAAGTTGGGGTGTGTCATTGTGGCGTGTGTGTTGTGGGCGGCAGGGGGTACAGGCACACTTCTGGCGTTGTTGTGAAGTTGGTTCCGTCCGCCATTCATTTGGCCTGTGTGCGTGCGCGGCGGTCGGACGCAGTGCTCGGTCCGCCAGCTCCGCATTCTCATCGTAATTGGCCGTGCGGTCATGCCGCGGCAGGGGCAGCCTTTTCAAGCCTTTGCACAGCTTTCCCCATCCGACACGGTTGGATTTGCAGCTTTTCCGAACGTGGTGGGCGGTCTTTTGTGGCATCCTTCTGCCGCGGTCTGATTCTGCGTACATTGCATCGTAATTTGTCCTATGGAAATGCTGCGGGTCATGCGGGGGGATTCTTCCCGATACCATGGCGGTCAGAGGGCTTTTCCGTTCGTCATCGTAGTGAGCCCCTAAGTGATTTCAGTAAGGGTACAATAAAAGAACTTCTCAAATCCATATAAAATTTACAAAAAAGTGCAATATGCATGGTTGATTGATTGGATACATTGTCACATGGGCAGCGTTGTAAATCATTTGACCAGTCATTGGGGTTTGGAAAGCTTATCAGGCGATGGAAAATATTTAATCTAAAACGTGTTAAAACGAATCTATATGGTTGCATGGAAAAGGTGGTCAGGACCATTTGGTTATGTTTCACAGTTGGTTTGGCCAGTTCCACACATAATCGCAAGTCCTCCAGATGATTTCGACACTCTGTTTTTAATCCTTTCCTTGAAATATTGAACAGGGATTCTGGTCGCTCGTAAAATTCCGGACGGCCCATATCTATCAGGGAATTCTTGATAAACTTTAACCAGGGAATCTTTAGGGCCATTTCAGAGTCACAGCAATCCTTAACTATGGCACGATTCAAGTCCATATGTTCTGAGGTCCATATTTTGTGCCATAACAAGAGTGGTTGAATCCTCACCAAATCTATTAAATAATTGGTCCCCAGTTCAGAGTGACATACATGATTTGAACAGCTGGAGGGAAGTGCTAAAAGGTTTTTAAAAAAGGCATTTTCCACCGCCTGCAACGATTCAACATTCGCATATTCCCAGATATCCGAACCATACATTGCAATTGTTCTACATTTTGCATGATAAATAGATAACATTTCTTTTAGTTGGATATTCCCCAATTTCCTGGCAAAATTGCGAAGTGCCGAAATAGATCTTAAAAATTGCAATCTTCTAAATTCAATTGCACTTTTCCATGTACCTTCACTATCAAATAAAATACCCAAGTAGGAAAACGTTCGGGTTTGGGGTAAAGTTTCTTTCCCTAAGTAAATGTTGCGACACTTGGCTCCCCCACAGCCCACTTTCATAACAAAAGTCTTACTTGTATTGATTCGAAGCCCTAAATTTCCCATAAATAGGGTAAAACTGTCAAGAAGACGTTGCAGAGCTAAAGGAGTGCGCGCCATAGGAACGGCGTCGTCCGCGTAAAGTAAAACAGGAATTGGCCGTTGTTTTACTTGTGGCAGATCCACACATGAACTAGCCAGAGTGTTACCCAGGTTGTTTATATAAAGATTGAATAGAAAGGGGGCGAGCACGCACCCCTGGCGGACCCCTTTTTCTAATCTGAACGGGCGGGTGCACTCCCCTTTAATACCAAACCGCACCCTTGCATAGCTGTTTGCATACAGATGTCTTTAAAGATCAGTAATAGTACTATCGATACCCATTGAGCTCATCACTGACCACAGTTTGTCATGAATAACGCAATCAAATGCTGATGATAAGTCAACGAATACCGTGTACAAATTGCTCTTTTTAACATGTGCATATTTGCCCAGTAGCAAGTTCAAATTAATAGCTTGCTCCGTGGTGCCAATTCCCTGACGAAATCCATATTGTAGGTCAGAGATCTTGTTAACGCTGTCCGCCCAACTTTGTAACCTGGCTAAAAGTATACTCCCCACCACCTTGACTAATGAGTCAAGTAGGGAGATCGGTCTGTAGTGCGATGGACAGTTTCGGTCACCTTTTTTAAATATAGGCACAATTTGAGACTCTGCCCAAGTCGAAGGGAACCCCGTATATTGGTAAGATCTGAAGACATTGGTAAGAAGGGGAGCCCAGAGATCAATGTTTGCTTTAAATCGATCGATTGGAACGCCATCTGGCCCCGGAGCTTTGTCTCCCCTACTTGAGCTAATAGCAATGGAAACTTCTTCCAGAGTAAAGTTTAAGGCGGACCAAT
This sequence comes from Calotriton arnoldi, assembly GCA_963921515.1. Classification (NCBI taxonomy): domain Eukaryota; kingdom Metazoa; phylum Chordata; class Amphibia; order Caudata; family Salamandridae; genus Calotriton; species Calotriton arnoldi. The sequence continues at coordinate 103,735 of CAWUFW010013610.1, read as the reverse complement.
CCAGTACGGGAGCAAGCATCTGCGGAGCAACCTCGGGACTTAAAGCTGGATGGTAAATTGCACTATTTACAGTAGACGAATAGAGGGCAGAAAAATGTGTTACCCAATCTTCTTCAGTCACTGCAACCTCAATTTTAGGTATATCAGTATTACTGAGGAATGGGGAGTTAACCACGCGCCAAAATGCAGTGGTATCATTACTTCGACTAGCCTCATGCAATTTCTCCCACATCTCCTCATTTAGTGTTTTCTTGCGCTTTTTTAAGATAAGCCTATATTCCCGCCTCCAATGCTGAATCTCCTCAGTATTTCTAAGGTTTTTTTTCAATGCTCCTATAAGTTTTTTGTGGGTCTCGCTGCATGCATGGTCAAACCATCCCTTCCTATTTTCTGTACCTGCCTTCTGCCTTGACGATAGCCCCGCTTTAATGGCGCTGATTAATTGTCCGAAGGATTCCGTAATAGCGGAAGCCTCCTTTGAAGTATCCAGACAGACATTAAAGGCACTTTTATGCTTCTAAATTAATTTCTCTAAAAAGACAGTTGGGTTGACCATCGACCAACGTAGTGTAAACCCATTAATTCGGGAGAGCTCTAAGTTCTCCACGGCAAAAGTATGGGAGGGGTCCCTCTGGTCATTTACTGACCCAAAGTTTAACATTAGGCTCTGAGGGTAATGATCACTTAGGACACATCATGTAGGGTAAAATTGCTAATATAAGTTGAATAACGAATTGGAAAAAGTAGAAAGTCTATAACACTTTTACCCATGGTGCCGTCAAAAGTACAGGGTACCTCAATTGGGATATTGCCAAACTCATTGCAGAAGCCTAGATCGTATTTAGAAATAAGCTCATTGAGCTTCCTGCCATACTCTGAATGTAAAAAGTGGGTGGTATCCTCGTTTGTTGGTGAAATCAGCCCACAAATGGATTTTGAGGCCAATTTACATAATTGGATGTTAAAATCCCCTACCCAGAGTATAATTTTCTCCCCAGTCCCCTGCAGGAGAATGGTGTCCAGGTCATTTTCAGGAGAAGACAATATAGCCAATATATCAGAACCACAAGCATTATTATAAAAATTTACTAAAAACACCATAAGCGGTCCAGAAAGATCAATGCTGACAATTTGATAAAAAGAACTAGTGGTCCTAAGTTTTACAGAAGAGGAAGATTGTTTATTCGATAAATAGGTACAAAGACCACCCCTATTTCTACCGTGGCTAGATGGAGTGGCCGGCAAGTTGTAAGTTTTGAAGCCATTGAGATGACAACGATCGGTAACCGGCAATGGTAAAATTGTTTATAAAGTTTGGCCACTCCGGGAGATTGAGCTTGCTGCGCAGCCCTGCTACATTCCAGGAAATTGCTGTGATACTAGTAGAATCTGGGGGCGTGAAGTCACTTGGTAGCTCTTTATCTTGCAGAGATGGTGCCAGGGTCATTAAATCTTCAGAGCTCGAATCTAACTGCGAGTTCCTATCAGGAGTCTGGGTGCCAGGTCTTAAATTTTGCGTTGGGGTGGCCTTCAGTGAATTATTCTTTAGTCAGTCTACCCCAGCAAGGTTAGAGAGAGTATCAAATCTATTAGAGGTGGGAATAGAGAATAGAGGGGTATTTGCATAGTTTTCCCCAGCAATTTAGGGTGAACGTTGCAGTGTGCCCTGTGTTGGGGGGCAGGGTGGGGTCAATACATTCGGCTGACATAAAACATTGTATAGGGGGTTTGTAGAAGGACCAAGCGGGAGTACCGTAATTTGCTCTTCATTTAAACGCAAAGACTTGAACCTACCCAGTATATTGTTAACTAGTCCTGGTGATTTAAATGAGAGGACTATACAATCACCCATAAACACTACCGACCCAGCCCACCCGTCTGGCCATCTTAAAGTCAGCAAAAAGTGAGCCCCCCAACCCCACTTTAAAATTTAGCCAGTTGAGAGAGTTATTTCTTAGTGACTCCCATGTTTCATGTTGGGGGACTCTGTTGGTGGAACATTAGCCAAAATGACCACATAAGGATGTAACATCTGGTGGCAGATCTAATCTATCCCTGGCGAACGGAGAATATTTGGGAGTTCTACCCCCGCATAAATATTAGATTTGGGGATTGATGATATCCCCATATTAAGAACCCCCCTCATGTCTGTAGCCGGGATAGCTTGTAGCTGGGTCACTGGAGTTAACACATCAGAATGTGGCTTGGATGGTTGCTGGGTCACCGCACGAGACTCCTTCTCAGTTTGCTGTACTAGGATTGTCCGAGGTATGCCAGCAGTGTTAACAGTAGGTTCTTCCCTCCCAGTCCCAGTACATATATTTACTGAACCCAATCTTTCCGCACAAGATAGTACGGCACATTCAACAGCTTTTAAGCGATCAGTAAGACTGCATACAGAGGTTTTAATAAGATCTAAAAGTTTGTGTACGCATGCCACTAATGAAGAACAAGCCAGCGGACAGTCCCTTATTTAAATCTCTCTGAGATTTTGAACATTGTCCTGTTTTCAAGGCAGTTACCTTCTTTGATGGCTTCGCTTTCCCATCACACAAAGTCGTATTAGTCTTTGCCAAAATGGGTTTAATGGTTTTGGAGCGTTTAGATGGAGGACTAGAGCTTAAGGTGACCAGAGTAGCTTTGGCAGAAGTTTGATCCGACTCGTCTTTATTCATGGCGTCTTGGCTAATGGGTTGTAATTCCGGGATTAATTCCAAATCTGAGGGTGTCGGGATACATTTACTTAGTGATTCAGCCCCACTCTCAGTGCATATGGTTATTGTTTCCTCCACGATTAGTATTTGCTTTTCAATGGCTCCCATTGCCCCAGTTATAAAGTTAATAATGGATTGCCGTGATTTAGGAGGTGATTTGGCTAACACGGAGCTCGGTTGTTTCCTTTTCCCCATGACCAGATAGTATGTTAAAAATGTACTGCAATTTGAAAGACCCCAAATAAACTCTCGGTGATGAACACGTCACCAAACAGGGGGACAAACACAATTTACAGGTTACAGTACCTTTGTTGAAGAGTCCACACATGCACAGGGGGAGAATGGACATGGATCGCAGCCAAATCTCACAGGAAAGAGGGGTGGCCCAGCCCTGCCTCCTCCTGCTGCTGACAGGCGCAGACGGGCCCGCCCTTGGCCTGGGCGCGGCCTGGGCACGCCAGCGCCCGCACTGCGGGAGCCCAAGCCCCCTTTAGAGCGCCTCCTGGTACGAAAACACGCATTGGCGCCTCCCGGCGCGCGGATCTATGGGGGATTAAGTCCCCTGATGGCGGTAGCAGCTGGCAGCAAGGATCAGCAAACATGGGCTCCCGCGCTGCATGAGCCCAAGCCCCTTTTAGAGTGCCTCCTGGCGTGAAAACATGTGTTGGCGCCTCCCGGCACGTGGATCTATGGAGGATGAAGTGCCCTGATGGCGGAAGCAGCTAGCGGCAAGGATCAGCAAACACGGGCTTCCGCGCTGCGGGAGCCCAAACCCCCTTTAGAGAACCTCCTGGCGCAAAAACACGCGTTGGCGCCTCCCAGCGCGTGAATCTATGGGGGATGAAGTTCCCTGATGGCGGTAGCAGCTGGCGGCAAGGATCAGCAAACACGGGCTCCTGTGTTGCGGGAGCCCAAGCCCCCTTTAGAGCGCCTCCTGGCACGAAAACACACGTTGGTGCCTCCCGGCGCGTGGATCTATGGGGGATGAAGTCCCCTGATGGCGGTAGCAGCTGGCGGCAAGGATCAGCAAACACGGGCTGTGTGCTGGATAGTAAACCATAATAATTTACTATTCCAACTCCAAATCCAACTAAACTCAGGGAAAGTGCTGGATAGTAAACCATAATAATTTACTATTCCAACTCCTAATCCACATAAACTCAGAGAAATTGCTGGATAGTAAACCATAATAATTTACTTTTCCAACTCCAAATGCAACTAAACTCAGGGAAAGTGCTGGATAGTAAACCATAATAATTTACTATTCCAACTCCTAATCCACAAAAACTCAGGGAAAGCGCAGGATAGTAAACCATAATAATTTACTATTCCAACTCTCAATCCAACTAAATTCAGGGAAAGTGTTGGATAATAAATCAAAATAATTTACTATTCCAAATACAAGTAAACTCAGAAAAAGTGCTGGATAGTAAACCATAATATTTTACTATTACAACTCCAAATACAAATAAACACAAGAAAAGGACTGAATAACCCCCCCTATGTTGATCTTTCAAACTACCAACAATATATTCTTAACAAAAAATTCAGTATCAAATTTTTATTACTTTAAAAAAATACAATAATTTTTTTTTTTTTAATTATTCACAAAATTTTATAAAAACAATTATTTACAAATACAAATTTATGAAAATAATTTTTAAAATGTACTAAAAATGTAAAAACTTTAATAAAAAATGAAAACTTTTCACAAAATGTACATAAAGAATTTCACAACACAAATCATTTTGAATTCTACAAAATTCTTAAAATTTAAATTTTATAATTTTGTGTTCATAATTATATATTTATTTTATTATTTAAAATTTATTTTTTATCCAAACATTCTTAAATTACTCACCACCGATATCCCCTATAAACACAATATACCACACAAATTTAATAAAAATGAAAACAATTTTTTCACCCCCACAATATTTTTAAAATACTCCCCACCCATATCCCCTACAAACCCATATCACACTCCTAAAATTAAATACAAATAAAAATAAAAAATCCGCACAATATTTTTAAATTACTCTCCCTCCTTATCCCCTATAAACCCAACATCCCGCTCCTAAAATATGTTCAAAATTAAAATTTATAGTAATTTTTCAGCAACATTTTTAATTTACTACCCACCCTTATCCCCTATAAACCCAACATCCCGCCCTAAGATATATACAAATTTAGAAAAAATAGTAATTTTTCTACAACATTTTAAAATTACTACCCACCCTTATCCCCTATAAACCCAACATCCCGCTCCTAAAAATTATATTACAACAAAAAAAAAATTATTGAAACATAAAAAAATTATTTAAACATTATAAAATTACTAATACAAAATTGCAACAAAAAAAATATGGAACATTAAAAAAAATAGAAACCATAAAATTGATATTATTTACATCGATATTTCTAAATCACTATAAAATCGATATTTTTGACATCGAGAAAACTTACCTCAATATTTTACACCATCAATATTCTTGCCTTGATATTCTTGCATGTCGATATTTTTACGGCGATATTCTGTCTCTGCACCACCAAATGGTCATCTATCTTTCCTCATAGTAAAATTTTTCTCCGTTAAAAACACTGGCAAAAAAGGAAGGTTCTACTAGGTGGGCCAGTGTGTGCGAGAATTCACCTGTTCAGTGCCAAGCCATGTCTTCCCTGGACCGGAAACAAGTATCCCGGGACCGGTTTCAGGGTAACACCCCTCATCAGCCAGGCTAGCTTGAATCCATGCCACTGGAGTCAAGCTATCCTGGCTGATGAGGGGTGAAACCCCGAAACTGGTCCTAAGATGCTTGTTTCCAGTCCAGGGAGGACCTGGCTTGGCAGTTCGTGCTGGAATGTTCCCATTGGGAGCAGGGTCAAGACTGATTTGCATATGGCTGGGTTCAAACTGGAATGGCATAGTGAGCAAAAAAAACGATAGATTTAGGCCCAGATCTCTGTACTGGGGTAAATGTATGACATTGTTCTGCATTCTGTCCATCAATTGTTCTTTTTGCATTTGACACCCCGAGTGGGACGGGTATGCCCAGACGGCTGTCCCGTGCTCTCAATGCCACTGGATTCAAGCTATCCTGGCTGATGAGGGGTGAAACCCCAAAACCGGTCCTAGGATGCTTGTTTCCAGTCCAGGGATGACCTGGCCTAGCTGTTCGGGCTGGACTGTTCCCATTGGGCACAGGGTCAAGACTGATTTGCATATGGCTGGGTTCAAACTGAAATGGCATGGTGAGCAAAAAGACGATGGATTTAGGCCTAGATCTCTGTACTGGGGCGAATGTATGACATTGTTCTCCATTCTGCCCATCAATTGTTCTTTTTTCATTTGACACCCCATCACTACCAAATTTCAATATGGTAGCTGACTTTGATGATTCTCTGCACCTACATAAATCACATACCATATTCAGCAAGGTATTGCAATATCCAGGCCCTCTTAAATGCTGACACCAGGAAATGAGTAAGCTATGTACACCTCACATCATGCATACTTGTTCCCTAACATAGGTGAGTTCTGTACCTGTCAGTGCTGCTGAGTGCATGATATTGTTTACACAACATAACAGTTTATTATCATTGTGCCACATTGTTTCTCTAGAATTAAGAGAATCAAATATCATTACTGTCTCTGTTCAAAAAAATCATGGTTTTTATTGTGTGTTGATCACTAAATATATGAATGAAGATACAACTGAATTAGTATGATTGGGGTGTTGTTTTAGTATGATATTATTCTTTAGTATTTAATTGATTATTAATAAAACATTTGTGATACTTTATATACAAAAAATAGATATTGTGGGTTCTCGTTTGGTTTTCATCAATCTGTCTAGTTTAATATCAAAATTATGTGATGTTTGTATATTTGTTGCCTTACGTTTTTACACTTGATTGTTTACACATGTTCCATGCGTCCATAAGTTTGAAATAGCATAATTGAACAATAACACATATGTGATAGGTTGAGATGTGTTATGGTCAGGCTTCCAGAACCATTTGAGTGGGCTCCCATCTGACATACTAGAGGCATGTACTATGTGAGCCTCATATGTAAGGACATCTCTAGGGGCTCTGGCCTCAGAAACACCTCCATGAGGCCATGCAAAGGCAGCATGTGTGATTTGTATGCATTCAGATGTATGCAGTCAGGCAAGCCAGTGCAAAGCACAGTGTAGCTATAGTGGACATCAAGGAGCCATACCTTCTACATAAAAAAGTGCTGTTCAAGACCAGTTGTATGTGCTTTGCCACATTCAGAGGTTAGCTAAGCAGTGTAATCCTTGGCAGGCCTCATTAATGCTTGACAACCCAGGGGAGTTATGCCAAGGAGGATCATCGGCACATCACTATGGGCCTTATTTCTAACCCTGGGCATAATACTTTGCTACGCTCACGGAGCATGCAAAGTTTGTGTTACTACGCACTACGCAAATTGCACATAGCAGAGTAAAAAACTCTGCTAATTGACGTAGCGTAGCACCAGTATATTAAACACATACAAATGCTTTGTTAAAGCAATTTTCTATGCTAAAAGCATATAACAAATTCACAAAAGTGAACTTTGACAATGAAAATATCAAGCAATGAGAGAGGTGATGATTTTGGGTTCCCCTAACCTAGGGGAGGACCAAGCAGATGCCTTGAACACAAAAAGCATATCATGTGAACGATTCAGTGGTGGTCCCTTCCTCCTAGGACCACCCCAAGCACAGTTATGGGCAAAAATACAATCCCAACCAAAGGCCCTGCAAAGCATTATGGGACGAGATTAGCAGTGGGCAGTGAATATTATAGTGTCCAATATCAAAATAATTCTACAAAGAGCTGCAGTTCAACTAGTCGTTACTAGATGTCCCTCACGAGTCAAATGCAAAAGCATTGAAATTATTAATACATCAAGCTGCAGTTCCACTAGTCGTTACTAGATGTCCCTCACGAGTCAAATGCAAAAGCATTGAAACCCTTTCATGAAGCTTTTGCATTTGACTCGTGAGGGACATCTAGTAACGACTAGTGGAACTGCAGCTCTTTGTAGAATTATTTTGATATTGGATACTATAATATTCACTGCCCACTGCTAATCTCGTCCCATAATGCTTTGCAGGGCCTTTGGTTGGGATTGTATTTTTGCCAATAACTGTGCTTGGGGTGGTCCTAAGAGGATGGGACCACCACTGAATCGTTCAAAAGATGTGCTTTTTGTTTTCAAGGCATCTGCTTGGTTCTCTCCCTAGTTTGGGAGGATACCAAAATCATCACCTCTCTCACTGCTTGTTAATTTATTGATTTCACTTTTGTGAAATGCTATATGCATTTTAGCATATAAAGACAGAGATACTTATTTTATCTTAACTTGCACTGTGCAAGATGCCTTTGGCAATTATTGTACAGTGCAGTCAAGCACACAGCTATGCACTATGCAATTTGCATAGCTACGTGTAGTTCAAAATGTACTTCACGTAGCTACGTGAAGTGCTACTACGCAAACTACGCCCAGGGTTACTTATTTCCAAGGCCCTTGCTCGGCCGGTGCATCACTTTTGACAATGTAAGAAGTGACATCCCAGCAGTGCAAGGGGCTTGTAAATAAGCTTCTTTATGTGTAACATATGTTCTGTAATGGCCCATAACAAATGTACCTGATAAATGCCTGTTGTGAAATAAGCAGCTCTGGAGCAGATCTGCACTATCTGGTCTGTCAGCATATGAGTTGTCTGAAAGGGCTATGGCCATGTACATGAGCTCAATGCTTCCCTGGGACTCATTTGTATCACCTACAGGGACCCGAATACTTGTGTGGCCTTCACAGTCTCACAGATAGCACTGGTGCACAGATCGTGCCAGCACTATAGCCATGGCATTTCCTGCTTTACCACAAATAATCAATGGGTACATGATACACACAGGATAGCAGACAAATCAAGTGTACTTACCAGTTGGTCCACCAAAGTCTATGCCAACATAATTCAGGAGGTCAGACTAGCTGCCAACCACATTGGTCCAGTGATGTTTTAGCTGGTGGGTGTCGCAGTCCACTGCGAACATCCTCTGCATCTGGAGGCATATACACTCCCATAGTTGTTTAAGGACCTTCACGGGGTAGCCCTGGATGACAAGGACCCCACTGCTACTGTAGCAGACAGGTAATGCATGACCAGCCACAGGAAGCTCCCAAACTCCTGCTAGGTCATGGGGCAAGACCGTATCTTCCCCGGCATGATCCCACCAAAATTACAACACACAGAGACAACTGAACCCCCCAAAAACCCACTACTACCCTTATAACAAATATACCCCAAAAAGAGAAGCAGCTAACAGTACACAGGACAATACCAACAATATGCAACAATTGAGCACCAAAAGGACTTGAGGGACACAGCAGAGACAGCAGACACGGCGAACCAGCTCCAACCACACCAAAATCACTCTCCAGCTCAACTAAAACTCCACCACTCCCAAGCTTAGACAGAAAAACTGTGACTTAAAGTAAAAATGAAAGTAACCTAACAGTTTCTGGTTTCCAGTATGCAAGATTCCTTACATAACTTCCCTTTATCAATTACTTCACTTCCTGGGCAGATAGTTCAAGTTTTCAGCTGAAGCGTCATTTTTTTACACAACCAGTCAATGCGTCAATTTCACACAAGGCCTGATAAGGCACAATGTATTGTTTTGTATGCGTCTGCTGGGAAGCGTCATTTTTGGCTGTTGCAGTGGCTGGAAAAATCATGCTTCATCGGCATGCGCTATTTTATTTTTAACAACACAATTGGTCAAAAGTGTGTTTTTGGGTGTATTGGGATGTACAATGCATGTAATAATGTACAGGGATTGCATTGTTGGGTGTGAATAGTGGAGTTGACCTGTTTACAGTCTTTGCATGTGTTTACTATGTGTGCTGATCGTGAACATATGTGTGAGTTAATTCTGTTCAGGGATCATACTATGCATAGTGCCCCAACACTGTGGTAGCACAAGGGTGCACCTTACCAGAAGTGCCCTGTGTGCTAAATTGGTCTTAGCACCCATTGACATTGTATTAGCTTCCCCCAGGGTTGCGACAGACTACAACTGCCATGGGGTCAGTGCAGGCAAATTTATGAAAGCTCAGCCTACTGTCAAACAACGCCATGTCCCACAGTGGCGGCATCAGCCTGTTAGGAAATTTGGGAGTGTGCAGTGATTGGCTGCACACACCTGGAAGGGGATGTATGGATCGCGCCATTTAATTGAGTATTTGCCATTCATATCCAAGGGCCATACCTCACAGGAAAGTTACAGTGTCATCATTTGTGGCCAACATGATACTCAATCATGCTGATTGTGCTATGTGAATGAATGAATGAATATAAGACTTATAGAGCGCTAAACTTAGCCCAAGGGCGTCAAGTATCTTAGATCACCATGCATGCCTTGGCGTGACCTCCTACATATTGCTGATAGTAAGGCTGCATAAATCACACCATAACTATACTCTGTATCAAGGCGGTGTTGCTTGTGCAAAGCAGTGGGTGTTCACATGCAACACTGTTGCACTGGCAAAGTATAGTATGTAGCATTTGTATGTGTGATATGAGATCACCTAATGGATTTGATATGTGGATACAGTTATTGATGTAGCATATGTAGATTGTAGTTTTGGGACTATGGGCCCATTATGATGTTGGACCGAAAACCTCTGACCAGCGATCGGAGGCTTTCCGCCCGACATCGTAGGTTTCATTCTGACAGCCATATTAGGATGTACTTTTTGTATGTATTGTTGTGTTATATAATTGTGATATCATGTGGGTCATCTTAAGTTAGTGATGTTGTTATTATTGTTGTTGTGTTTATGTTATATGCTATTTATGTTATGTTTGTTTATAATTGTTACAGCCCTGAGGAAGTTCCCTCTGGCAACCGGGAACGAAACGCGTTGGCTGTGTGCCAGTTTTTATGATTAACTTAATAAAAGAAGCAATTTTGGACAAATTTGGCCTGATTGATTGACTTCGCATCGTGTGCACCTTCCTTATTCCTGAACATTTTGCCATTATCTGCATCCTTGGACGGCGGGTGCTGGAAGTGATTGCACCATCTCCAAATAGACTGTACATAGAGATTTGATGTGCTTAACCTTGGTCAGCCGTTTTTTCTTTTGCTGTTAGGCTGTCGGAAAGTGTCTTTGGAGGCCCCTAGCAGGGCCCCCTTCTCCATGGACCTCCACAATGGGGCCTCTAAACATCCCTGCACCGTGTGGCAGGCACTGCATGATGCCTGCCACACAGTGCAGGGATGTTTACAAACATCCATTTGTCAATGGAAGCTTGTGCTGCACACCTCTTCCACCTGCCGCACAAGCTTCCATTGACAAATGGATGTTTGCGACCGCCCATAGGTCGGGCTGTTCTTTCCGCAACAGTTACGTCCACCCGACATCGTTATTAGGCCCTATGTTCCCATGCAAATATTATGTGGAATATTTCAAAGTCATCATACTATGAGTGTCCTCTACTATCGTCCACAAGTATGAGGCCATACACATGGCTAGCAGCAGGAGAGACACACACACAGTCATTGCACACTATCTATGTTACCGCACAATGTTAATTGTGGCTGGCAATGAAAGACTATCTGCTACAGGTAGTTGGCATGCACACTATTTCATTTGTACCAGATGATGTTCAATGCTTTTTGTTACACATTGCTACACACATTATCTGTGTGACAATTAGTAGCAGCTCAAATGTGAATGTTTAGGTGACTATGGAATTAAAATGCATGCACAGTGGTAGTGTTCATACATTTATTTACAAATAGATTAACAATGTTAGATCTGTCATCATTGTGTGATATCATGTACACCACTCATGCTTCTGTGTAGAAATTGTTGATGATGTTGTCCCTCTGCCGTGTTGCAGCAATTGAGGGTACAGGTCAATGAGGCTCCTCATCTTCCTCCTCTTTATCATCCGACAGATCCTGCTCCCCATTGTCATCCGCCCAGGGCACATTTATCCTTACACATATGTTGTGCAATATGCAGCACACCAATATTATTTTGTATACCATAGGTGGCGAGTATAGCAATCTGCCCCCCGAAATGTCAAGGCTCCGGAAACAAAATTTAAAAACTCCAAATGTCCGCTCAATGATGGACCTGGTGCTGCATAGGGCATGATTGCAGGTCTTCTGGGCTTCAGTTTGTGGGTTTTTCAGAGGAGTCATGACCCATGGCAGCAGAGCGTATCCTTCGGCTGCTGCAAAGAAAGGAGGTGTACAATTAGTTAAGGGTCATGACAAGGGATAGCCCAATATTCATGTCAATTCTGTTATGTGTTCTGATTGACTCATACACCTTGCTTACTGTAAAAGACGTGCCATGGCATTGAGTGGCATACATGCAAGTAGGGATTAGAAATGACTGACATAATGCAACACATACAGGTGAGTTGTCCTCTTTAATGCACTTATTATTTGTCATACTGGTGAGTGCTAATGTCATGCAGGTGATGATTTAGTACCTGTAAGGAGAGTCAATTTGCCATTGAGTAGACACATGTCTCACATTCATCTATTCTATATATTATTGGCTAGTATTACCATTCCTGAACTGATACCTGTCTGATTTTACAACATGTGACAGGAACAGATGATGTGGCATACTCCAATCACACATATTTTGCATTGAGAGTTGGAGTCAATGTTGTTCAATGTGTACTGCCATGGGAAGGATAGTGAGTGGATATCAATGTGGAACATGGTAGTGTACACATGCCAGTGCACAGTGCCCACTATGGTAACATTACACGAGGGGTTAGAGATATATGTTAATCATGCACTGTACAGTGCAACTGGTAGACTACCTACACTACAGTGCCACATTGATTGTAGACAGTGTAGGCTATATTTTACTCATGATTCAGTGGGGCCGATTCCGATCTCGGTCGGAGGCGCACCTAACGCCATTCGGTCGGGAAAAAATCCATGCGAATGCCTGTTTCCCGACCGATCTGCACATTAATCCGAACGAACAAGTACGATGCGCACAACAGCACAGATTCCGACCCAGTCGTACTCACCCAATACAGGTCCCGTTCCCCGACCGAGCCGGATCCGTAAACGCAGAATCGAGTCGCCCGGAAGCCAAAATGCAGCCCCGTCCGGCTGGACAAGTACGATGCGCTTCCCGTACGCGCTGAACCCGTCGCTACGCACGGCACGTCAAAACATCCGGGAGAGGCGCACATAAGCTCCGATTCGCGCCACAACACGATCCACGGCTACGAGACGAACACGCAAGCGACGAGGACGAGGCGAAGCAACGACAAAGACGAACCAACCATGAATCCCATCGTTCCGATCCTACCAATATTCTACATCTACTACCGGAACAGGCACGGACGCGTACGGTGCAGAAGGTAAGTCAGACACCAACCACAAAAACAAACAACACGTACCCGACATATCACACACACACACAGAGGGATGCAGAAATTACTTACACCAGAAACAGCAGCACCATAGGGGCGGGATGCCCATCACCAATGCCACATATACACATAGGGGCCCGGATGCCTACCACTACTACCACCTCTACCCAGGGGTGCCAGATGCCTACCACTACTACCACCTCTACCCAGGGGTGCCAGATGCCTACCACTACTACCACCTCTACCCAGGGGTGCCAGATGCCTACCACTACTTCCACCTCTACCCAGGGGGTGCCAGATGCCTACCACTACTACCACCTCTACCCATGGGGTGCCAGATGCCTACCACTACTACCACCTTTACCCATGGGGGCTGGATGCCTGTCACTACTACCACCTTTACCCATGGGGGCTGGATGCCTGTCACTACTACCACCTCTACCCATGGGGTGCCAGATGCCTACCACTACTACCACCTCTACCCATGGGGGCTGGATGCCTGTCACTACTACCACCTCTACCCAGGGGGTGCCAGATGCCTACCACTACTACCACCTCTACCCAGGGGGTGCCAGATGCCTACCACTACTACCACCTCTACCCATAGGGGGCTGGATGCCTACCACTACTACCACCTCTACCCATTGGGTGCCAGATGCCCACCACTACTACCACCTCTACCCAGGGGTGCCAGATGCCTACCACTACTACCACCTCTACCCATGGGGGCTGGATGCCTGTCACTACTACCACCTCTACCCAGGGGGCTGGATGCCTGTCACTACTACCACCTCTACCCATGGGGTGCCAGATGCCTACCACTACTACCACCTCTACCCATGGGGGGCTGGATGCCTACCACTACTACCACCTCTACCCATGGGGGGCTGGATGCCTGTCACTACTACCACCTCTACCCAGGGGTGCCAGATGCCTACCACTACTACCACCTCCACCCATGGGGGCTGGATGCCTACCACCACCAACACCCCCACTCACAGGATGGCCAATACATGACACCACAAGCACACACCAACATAAAGAATGCAACATAAAGACATCCCCCCCACACCATGACAAGCGTGTGTAGACTGTGTCAAATGCCTACAACACTGAACATGACTTTGAACCTACAATGTGACCCCCTATCACATGTGCCACACATAAATGTGTGTGGCCCCCACAATGCAAGCAGGCCATGACCATTGTGGAAATGGGGTCCAAACCCCCATCATCACAGTGCCCAAAATGTAAGTGTGGGGTCCATAGCTGAAGCACATTTTGACCATTGTGGAAAGGGGGTCCAAACCCCCATCATCACAGTGACCAAAATGTAAGTGTGGGGTCCATAGCTGAAGCACAGTTTGAACATTGTGGAAATGGGGTCCAAACCCCCATCATCACAGTGACCAAAATGTAAGTGTGGGGTCCATAGCTGAAGCACATTTTGACCATTGTGGAAATGGGGTCCAAACCCCCATCATCACAGTGCCCAAAATGTAAGTGTGGGGTCCATAGCTGAAGCACATTTTGACCATTGTGGAAATGGGGTCCAAACCCCCATCATCACAGTGACCAAAATGTAAGTGTGGGGTCCATAGCTGAAGCACAGTTTGAACATTGTGGAAATGGGGTCCAAACCCCCATCATCACAGTGACCAAAATGTAAGTGTGGGGTCCATAGCTGAAGCACAGTTTGAACATTGTGGAAATGGGGTCCAAACCCCCATCATCACAGTGACCAAAATGTAAGTGTGGGGTCCATAGCTGAAGCACATTTTTACCATTGTGGAAATGGGGTCCAAACCCCCATCATCACAGTGCCCAAAATGTAAGTGTGGGGTCCATAGCTGAAGCACAGTTTGAACATTGTGGAAATGGGGTCCAAACCCCCATCATCACAGTGACCACAATGTAAGTGTTGACAAAGAAAAAGCTGCAACTGCCAAACTGCATGGATGATTCCTGGTCACAGAACAATAAACACATCAGTGGCAAAGTAGTGCTTGTGTCCCATAGCAACATATATTGGGGGAGGCAAACAGTGCAGTGCAAATAAGACATACCTTTGGCCATGTGCAGACAAACATCACCCATGGGGGCTGACACTGTCAACATTCATCAATGACAGAAGTGACCATCTGAATGCAGACCCACATATTTGCACCAATGGGCACACAAATTCAGATACCCTGTGGAGACTGTAGATGTGAGGTGAACAGATACCATACCATGGCAGCAATGGGACACACAAACAATGATCATAGTGCTGACTGATGACCTAGGAGTCCCAGGGACAGCAGGGCAAACACACCAAACAACATACAGCCAATGGCACACTAAAGATATGCCAATGCAGTGGTGCAGATGCACAAACACAAACAGGCAGACCCACACTGCACATCAGACACAACAGATGAGGGGGGGGAGGGGGGTACCAGTGTCCCCAGGCAACCACACAACACATGAGGAGGCCTGAATACCAATTACACAGACGTGCATACAGTGCCACACAAAGGTAACTCATGGATCCAAATCCCCCAGGTGGGCAATCAGGCATTGTCAGATGAGAGGGAGCACAAATCACACATGTCACACAAGCATGTAGGAACAGCAACTGACACAGCAAGACACATAGACACCACAGCACTACCCCCAGGGCCCCCACAATGTGGTGACCCTGGCCTGCATTACAATCCCACTGTGATGACAAAGCTAGATGTCGTTCACACTGTGAACCACAGTCATGTGTCCTGAGCAACAAACTACCATCACACCTACACAAGCACAAATCAATCAGCACGGCCAGTAAGCCAAGGCCAACATGGAGGCAGGGGTCTAGCCGGGCAACAACTCTCATCTGCACACACTCAACACCACACACCTCGACCTCCAACAATGTGCAGCAGTGAAGCTCACATGCACTGGTGACATTGCACATGCACCCATGACAATCCCAGGGGGGAGGTGGGAACCAAGGGGTAGAAACACATCACACATCGCCACTCAACAAGACTCCTGAATGTCTGACACACTGCACACTACGCTGTACATGGACATGACGGCAATACCACACCAACCAATGGGATCCCAGCCACAGTCACACACCAATGAAGAAGCCAAGGTCACCCACAAAGAACACACATAGACAACTACCAACATTGCAGCCCTGACCCTGAGGAGTGCCAGCAGTCACACACACAACGTGTCACAACCAGTGAAAGCTAACACAAACCGGAAATCACATGACAGGTGTAAACAACAAGTGCCAAGGGGAATCCTGACTGTGACCCATCTGCGTCTGCCCACTAACTCAGCCCTGACAGCAAACACACCTATGGGTGACACCCTGATGACCAGTAATGTGCCATGCACCCACATCACAGAGAACCCAGGGAGAAGACTTTGGGGGAACATTGCTCAACTCAGCAGGCATCACAAACAGGAACATCACTAGGGATCCTAGCATGCACAGCAACATGGAAGTGAACACACAGACATGCCCATACAACACACACCTTGTGCGCAGGCGATGTCACAGGAGTACACACTGCCATGAGGGGACTCCACTCCTGTGTGAGGAAAGCTGTGCCATATGTCGCATCAGTAGGGCTCCATCATGTCAGCAGAACACTTGGTCACACAGTCAACAATTAGCACCAAATGAAGGCTCCCCTCACATCAGCCTGGTCATGGGAGTGTCAACGAAATCATCAGCACAGATCCAACACACATGTATAGCAAGTTGCACTGACAACACAGATGAGTTCTACCCCATTGATGCCCAAACCTGCATGTCCAGTGGAGATGGCCACACGGTCAGGGAAGTAGACTAATTGAACAATGGCAAACACAACAGATGTGCAGCGGTGGAACCCACAGATGTGACATTGCTAATGTAAGTAGGGAATCCCATTGCCAAATATTGAAAACATGACACCCTCAGATGCTGCTAAGGATGACATGGATACACCACAGGATAGGACACTGTCCCCCTGGACCACATGGGTTCCTGCACAGTAACACTTCATTGTCATGAGACCAAATATCACCATCACTGCAGCAAGGGCATGGTTAGCATCATCAACATCATGTACATCAGAAGCAAAAGCACTAGAGAACTGAAAGTTGCTTTATTCAGCATATGTGGCATCAAAAGTAGAAGTCAGGTCGAAAATTAACAAAGGCCAATGGCCAGTCCATCATTAAAGTCAAAAGTGGGTGACAGTGGCAGATGCCACCCTACGCATGCCTGCACTGACAAAATCCAGGGACAATCCCCTAGGAGGGGCATACAGGGGGCAGGCCAGGCACCGCAGGGACAGGATCAGGGCTCACCAGGAGGAGGCAGGGAAGGGGTGGTGGGTGCTGGAGAGCCACTGACAACTGCAGTGGAGGTGTCTGACATGGTGTGTGCCAGCACAACTGGGGGCATGACTCAGATGTAGTGGGTGCCGGCACGACTGCAGTGGACCCTGCAGATGGAGTGGACAGCTTCGCCACTGCAGTGCCCAAGTCAGACAGGGTGGTAGTGGACTCCACTGCAGTGCCTACTGCCAGGGGAGGAGAATGGGGATCAGGTAAGGTGGGCAGGACAGAGGGGAGGACACCCTCACCACATCAGTGGTACAGACAAGCGCAGCGGGGGTGTGGGGCCGGAAGAGCAAGTGGCAAGGGGAGAAGGCTTGATCCTTCTGGGGATGGTGTATCTGTGGGTGGGGAACCTGGGGCAGGGTGTGGTGGGGGCACCTGTGGAGTGGGAGCCTGAGGGATGGCGGAAGGAGACTTGGTGCCTGAGCTGCAGGGCGGCGGCGGGGTCTTGCTCTTCCGGGACCGGGGGACTTGCGGGTGGGGGCCTCAGTCGGTCTGCGCCTGGGGGAGGGTGTCCGGGGGCCAGGGGCACTCCGCTCCGTGTGGGTGGACTTCCTCTTCCCCCTGAATGCTGTATCAGCTGGATCGGAGGGGAAGAGGCCGAGGTCACTGAGGAAGAGCCGCTGTGTCTTTGGGGTTGCAGGTGAGGCAAGGGAGGGGGCTTTGGAGGGAGAGGCAACTGAGGACTGCGCAGTGCATGTGGATGCGTGTGTGTGTGCCTGTGCCCCATCCTCTGTGAGTGTGGTTGCAGTCCCCTGACGGTGCGTGCGTGTGCGTCTTGTTTGTGGCGTGTGTGTCTGTGTGCTGCACGTGTCTGTGCTGGTGTGTGCCTGTGCCAGTGTGTGTGTGCTTGGGACAGGTAAGGTGCTGGGGAGTGTGGATGGGGCATAGGCAGGAGGGGTGAGGGACTGTCGGAGGAGGGACACTGCTGCCGTCAGGGAGGAGTCCATGGACCTATTGCCCCTCTGTAGGTCAGACATGCCCGATGAGATGCCCTCCATGAACGACACCAGCTGAGTCAACAGACTGGTGTGTGCATGGAGGACACTCAGCATCGCTGTCTGTCCTACATGGAGCTGGCGGAGGAGGTACACAGACTCCTCACTCAGGGCAGCAGGGGACACAGGGGCAGGGGGTGCGGTGCCTGGCCCGAAGGAGACATGCTCCCGAACATGGGAGCCTCCATGGACCTCGGGAATGGGAGCCGACGGGAGGGCAGTGGTGGTGGTGGTGGTGGCGGGGACAGCAACACTAGCTGGGGTGTGGTGGCTGCTGACACCCGCCTCCATAAGGGAGTCATCCTCCGAGCTGCTGTGGTCCTCAGCTGAGGTGGATGGTGCTGAGGACTCCTCGGTGTGGCTCCCCTCGCCCTCCGTGCCACTGGGTCCCTCCGACCACTCCTCGGCTGCTGACCCAGTCTGGCTCTGCGGCTCCTCCTGGTCCGTGGAGCTGTCCCCTCCTGTGGCCGTGGATGTTTCTGCAATCAATAGGGAAACAGACAGACAGACATCAGTCACCTGCACCGAACGCACACACCACAGTAAGTACAGCACATTACAGAGCAAGCCCTGGCATCCTTAGTTGAACATTGCTAAAAGTGCCCAAACAGAACAGGAGAAGTCAATTGTCAGTCTGATGGTCAACCATGGCACTCACATCCCACCTGGCCTTGCACCCATCTGTCTGCTGTCTGTTGGATGGCAATACCCCAGGGTGGACACATGCACCACCTACACAGTAGTTGGACTGTGCAGAGAACCCGGTGAAGCATGTGGACATGCACATATCACAACTCTTGCCAGTGAGTCAGTACAGGTGTCCGGATGAAAGGGATGCCCAGAGTCAAATAGGAAATGCATGTCATGCATACCAGCGACAGACACCATGATGCACCCATGTCCTGATAGCCATTGCCACAATGGTGTGCATGTAGCACATGTCACTCCCCTGCAGGATCACTAATAGGAAGTCACATGCCATGGCACAGGCATGCCTGCTAAGTCATACATCACTGTCTCCAGTCACATGGGCAGGGCAGCCAGACAACAACACTCTGCACTGTGTCACAATAGTAGGTCATGGGGAATGCAAGTCCAGTAGCTGAACAAGTGCACATGTACATCCCCCACACACCACATCATCTGAACCCTCATCTGTCCAGGTCATACCCATTGGACATATAGGAGACCTGTGACACTACCCTCTGCACCTGAGCACCTCACAATCTGCTGTGAATGGGAAACAGCTGCCTGAACTTCACATTCGCATACCCCAGTCTGCACGGTCAGGTGATCAAACACCTATGTGTCACACAAGTGTCGTCCCCCATGGTCACATCTCCGGTGGCATGCGGAGCCCCAACCGAGAAATACCCCAGCAGACCTGACAACGAAGCCACAGCACACTGACACAGAGGCAGACACCTGAGGGGACAAATCACTGAGCACAACGTGTCAGCTGATACACGGGAGTGGGAGTACAGAGTGTATTGTATGGCCTGGAGTAGGCATGACTGTCCTGCCCCACATGAATGAGGGATGAGCCCTGGACAGTAGGCAGCTGGCTAAGTATGTGTGACACACGTTATATACACACTCCTGGGGCCCAAACATTGTTCCCACCCGCAGCATGGGTGTGTGCCAGATACCCCAGGCACATGTGGTGGATCAGCTCTGCAATTGGACCACATATCAAAGTAACACGCAGATTACATGTCAGAACACAGCCATTGTGTAAGCAATGGACCCACCCATGATGCCCACCACAGAGTTAGGGAAACAGATGCTGTCCCCCACCTTGAGTCAAGCAAACTGCAAGGACACCGTACCCAAGTGACACAATTCCCTGACTGTAAGGGCCACACCAGGGTATCAGATGAGGAGTGGGCAGTGCACAATAGAGGGACATGGGTCCTGGACCACATGATGTACTGTGGATGTTTAACCAGGCCAGAGGAGGGCACATAGCATGGCAGACATAGTTCACAATGCAGTCATGGACTCACCCCTCCTTGCTGCTCTCTGGCCTTCAGCTGCCCATCCAGATCAGGGAAGACCACCGCCAGGATCCTCAGCATGTGGGGGTCAGGGTCCGGTGTCCGCCCCTCCTGCGAGGAGGCGACAGCTTCAGCTGGACCCGTGCGATCCTCCGGGTCCAGCCCCGAAGGTCCTGCCACCTCTTCTGGCAGTTGCGGATCCGGCGCTTGTAGACCCCCACCGATCTCACAGCCCGGACGATGGTCAGCCATATCTGCTGCTTCTGGTGGGCATCAACCTGTGAGGATGACAAAGTGAGAATGCCATTACTACACATGCAACATATCCGTGCATTACACAGTTGTATATACATGTCTCAATCACAGGGGCACATGATGTACACAGGCAGTGCAACGATGGCCATGGACAGTATGCCAGCAGTTACTACATGGTATCATTGCCTGGGAAGTAAAACCTTGTTTAAATGCACTGTCACTGCACTATACCTGTCCAGTGCATGTAACTACACACTATGGGGGGTAACAACTACTCCGTGAGCCTGCTAGCCAGTGGCGTGCAGACTGTTAGCCTTGCTAGTCAGACAACATGCACATTTAGAAAGGCAGTGGACAGAACACTCACCTGCTCCCCTGCTCTCCCATACAGCTTGCTGTACTGTGGAAGGAGGTTGTCCAGCAGGGCCTGGTTCTCCTCAGTGCTGAAGGCTGGGGCTCTCTCCACAGTACGTGCCATTGCAGGGTCCAGAGGGTGCAGATACAGCAGCAGTGTAGTGGCAGATGTCATCCTGGAGCATGTAGTGCAGGCAAGTGAGCTCTCAGGGGAACTGCCAGCATTATATGTGTGCTGCAGAGGCAGATACTGCCCCATGTGTCCAAAGTGATAGGTCCAAGTCGTTTGCATCTTCTGAATCTGGCCAATCCATGGAATTGCACCACTTACACATGCCCCCAGCATCCTTCAAATGTTCAACTTCATGACACCCATGAAATTGCAACATTGTTGTGGGTGACCAACTGAATTTACAGCATCAGACTCGCTCAAATCTTGAAAACGCGTCCGTTGCCAGGCCAGGCCATAGCCAATGGGTGCGCACCGATCGGTCCATTGCTGTCCAACGCGTTCCTACGATACAACGCGTACCACGACACATTGAATGCAATGGGCCGGCCGGGCACACCGATCGGACCATTGCTGTTCAACGCGTACCTACGATACAATGCGTACCCGCACACATTGAATGCAATGGGCCGGCCGGGCACACCGATCGGACCATTGCTGTTCAACGCGTACCTACGATACAACGCGTACCCGCACACATTGAATGCAATGGGCTGGCCGGGCACACCGATCGGACCATTGCTGTTCAACGCGTACCTACGATACAACGCGTACCCGAACACATTGAATGCAATGGGCCGGCCGGGCACACCGATCGGACCATTGCTGTTCAACGCGTACCTACGATACAACGCGTACCCGCACACATTGAATGCAATGGGCTGGCCGGGCACACCGATCGGACCATTGCTGTTAAACGCGTACCTACGATACAACGCGTACCCGCACACATTGAATGCAATGGGCCGGCCGGGCACACCGATCGGACCATTGCTGTTTAACGCGTACCTACGATACAACGCGTACCCGCACACATTCAATGCAATGGGCCGGCCGGGCACACCGATCGGACCATTGCTGTTCAACGCTGCACCTACGATACAACGCGTACCCGCACACATTGAATGCAATGGCCAATGTGTGCGCACTGATCGGTCCATTGCTGTCCAACGCGTATTGCGAATACAACGCGTACCAGCGCACATTGAATGCAATGGCCAATGTGTGCGCACTGATCGGTCCATTGCTGTCCAACGCGTATTGCGAATACAACACGTACCAGCGCACATTGAATGCAATGGCCAATGTGTGCGCACTGATCGGTCCATTGCTGTCCAACGCGTATTGCGAATACAACGCGTACCAGCGCACATTGAATGCAATGGCCAATGTGTGCGCACTGATCGGTCCATTGCTGTCCAACGCGTATTGCGAATACAACGCGTACCAGCGCACATTGAATGCAATGGCCAATGTGTGCGCACTGATCGGTCCATTGCTGTCCAACGCGTATTGCGAATACAACGCGTACCAGCGCACATTGAATGCAATGGCCAATGTGTGCGCACTGATCGGTCCATTGCTGTCCAACGCGTATTGCGAATACAACGCGTACCAGTGCACATTGAATGCAATGGCCAATGTGTGCGCACTGATCGGTCCATTGCTGTCCAACGCGTATTGCGAATACAACGCGTACCAGCGCACATTGAATGCAATGGCCAATGTGTGCGCACTGATCGGTCCATTGCTGTCCAACGCGTATCGCGAATACAACGCGTACCAGCGCACATTGAATGCAATGGCCAATGTGTGCGCACTGATCGGTCCATTGCTGTCCAACGCGTATCGCGAATACAACGCGTACCAGCGCACATTGAATGCAATGGCCAATGTGTGCGCACTGATCGGTCCATTGCTGTCCAACGCGTATTGCGAATACAACGCGTACCAGCGCACATTGAATGCAATGGCCAATGTGTGCGCACTGATCGGTCCATTGCTGTCCAACGCGTATTGCGAATACAACGCGTACCAGCGCACATTGAATGCAATGGCCAATGTGTGCGCACTGATCGGTCCATTGCTGTCCAACGCGTATTGCGAATACAACGCGTACCAGCGCACATTGAATGCAATGGCCAATGTGTGCGCACTGATCGGTCCATTGCTGTCCAACGCGTCCCTGTACAAGTCACTGGCATATGTCACCATGCCTGTCACAGGTGAACATATGCCAGCCACATATACTTCCCAGGGAGTGAGGGGCACACCTACAACACCACAGCCTGTCCAAACTGTATCCTACGGCATGTAAGGCTGCATTACCTATTCCGTGTATGGGGGTGAACATGTTGTTCTGTGGGTGTCACTTGGGGGCAGCCACCCCCAGGCTGTGCACGTGTTCAAGGGGACAGAATCCTTGGTGTTTCGTGTACATGATCACTGTGATGTGCAACTGTTCATATCTGAGCCTGTGGCATGGTCAAATTTCATGGTGGTGTATGTGTATGTCATGTCACATACCCCTGAGTCCCATGTGGGACGGTATGTTTAACCCAGGGTGACCCATTGGCACAATGGTGATGGTCCTCCACAGTCTGTGTGCATGTTGTGTTTACAATGTCTCTGATTTCATGTGCACAATGGGAGGCAGTCTCCACATCCACGTTGTTTGTGCATGGACTTTGATGTTGTGCGTGTGTGTGTCACAGACGTCCATGTCTGTCCTGCCGAGGCAACAGGGACCACTACCTGTGGGGGTCATGGTTGTTCTGCTGTGGTGTATACATGATACACCATGTCATGCCAGTGTCCATGTGGCAATACAGGGTCCCTGGGAATCTACCTGTCGTTGAGCTGTGATGCCTGGGGCACATCTGTCCTCACATGTCACTGTGGGGTGTGTTTGTAACGTGGCAGCAGGGGATGGGAACTGGGACACGGCCTCATGATATCCAATGGCACGACCTGGGACTTATTGATGCCATTTGTTGAACTGTGATGTTAGATGTTGTCCATGTATGTGCCATACATATCCTTACGGAACTGCACACATCATGTACTTGTGCCTCATAATGATGTATCATGTGATGTTGAGTGTGTTCAATGCCACATATGTGGGGTGACTGACAATCTTTTTTCTTCATCCTATGCACTGCAGGGCTCCAGCTGTCCATAGACCATTCCCTGACCTGGCAACGATGGTGGAACGTGACAGCATCCGACGGTACCGCTTCACCAGGCAGCTGATTGAGGATTTGGCAGTGCGCTTGGCACCACATTTGCAACCTGGCCGTCCGTACCCTACAGCGCTGACCCCCAAGGTGAAGGTGATGGCAGCCCTACACTTCTTTTCCACCGGTACCTTTCAACACACTCTGGCGACTGCTGGTGGGATGTCACAGACCATGTTCAGCCATGTGCTCCGGGATGTTTTGGAGGCTATGTTGATATACCTGAACCAGTACATCTATTTCCCTAGTCTACAACGACTCACTGGCGTGAAGAGTGACTTCTATGCCCTGGGGAGGATGCCGCATGTCATTGGCTCCATTGATGGGACACATGTGGCTTTGGTACCACCACAGGCCCAAGAGCAGGCCTACCGTAACTGCAAACACTACCACTCGGTCAATGCACTGGTGGTCTGTCTTGCAGATATGAGCATCTCACACGTGTGTGCCCGTTTCCCTGGTTCTGCACACGATGCCTACGTGATGAGGAGTAGTCGCATCCCGAGGATGATAGCACAGATGCCGAACCAGCTTGCCTGGCTTGTTGGTGTGTACTGACTTTGTACCATTGTGTGTGTTCTGCTATGTAGTGTTCCACCCTCTTTTCCAACTCTGCTAATGTGCAATTGTCTGTATGTAGGTGACTCCGGATACCCCAACATGCCGTGGTTGCTGACGCCCTCAGGAACCCTGTGACACCAGCCCAGATGCGCTACAATGAGGCACATGGTCGGACCAGGAGAGTGATTGAGCGGACATTTGGTCTCCTGAAGAGCCGCTTCCGCTGCCTGGACAAGACAGGAGGGTCCCTCCCATATGCCCCAGCAAAGGTGTGCAAGATTGTCATTGTCTGCTGCATGCTCCACAACCTGGCAGTGCGGAAGGAGTTGCCTCTCATCCTGGATGACGATGACCAGCGTCCGCCACCTGTGGAGGATCCTGGCCTGGACCACGATGCCAGTGATGATGATGATGATGATGGTGATGTCCGCACACAGCTCATCACCAACTTCTTCAGCTGAATGTGAGTATCCTGAGATGTCATGTCAATGATGTGAGTTTGCAGGATATGTGTTGGTGGTGCTCTGGTGAGGTTTGAGTGTGTCCATGGGCTACATGACTGTATGCGTGTAGCGATGTGTCCTTGCAGGTAGTCTGTACTCCCCAACAGTGTTGACATGCTAACTTGGTTCTGGGTGGGTATCTTGTAACATGTATTGTGCATGAGTATTGCAGTTCTGTCCTGTTCTTCAGTGCTTTTGACTGTGTGTCATTTCTGTCCTTCACAGGGTACTTTCAGAGTCGTTTGGTCAACTGTGATCCCCAACACCGTGATTCGACTTCCCGGGTGGTAGCTGTTGTGTCCCTACAGGTGATGTGCACCACACCCATGGACTTCCTTCCTTCTACACTTGTTGACTGTGTGCCCGCTGCCAGGTGGGATTACCTTGCATCTGTGGCGGTTACAACATGTTGCAAATATGTAATAAACCTGTGCTTCACTTTGTGATGTGCGTTGTCTGTGATCACACATCTGATTGACATTTGCTTACTGCACCAGTGGGCTAGTTAACACAGACTGTGAATAGGTGTTGGGTCTGTGTAGTGCAACGTATTTCCTGGCAACATCAGTGTAGGCGATGAGTCAGATGGCCATGGTGTGTATGTGTTGTGTAGCCCTGGTGGTGTGCCTCCCTCATATGTGTGACGTCGCCATGACTCACATGCCGGTGTTGTACTTGCTGTAGCAGTCAGCATGCACAGTGTCATTTCCCAGATCATCATCGCCACTTCTGAGACAACATAGGAATCACAACAGAGGCAAGTATGGTGTATTAGTGAGTTTATTGACATACATGTGTGAGTATAGTGCACAGGATGGTGGGTGCTGTACATTGTGATTGTAATCCAAAGTTCCTAGATGATTTGGAAGTCCTGGTAGCAGAAATGTCCAGAGTAAAGTCCACAGTAATCTGAGACATTGGTCCAACTTGAGCTCCCCATGTCATGTGGGAGAGTTGTGTTGCAGTCAACAGGGTGAACAGTTTGCGCACAAAGGTGATTATCCAGAACAGGTTTTGGCTTCCTGGGGGTTGCACATGGCCATCGGCCTCTCACTTGCCCCTCCTCGGACGGCCCCTCTTCTTTGGGGGGGGACCCTCAAGTACAGGCTGCTGCGGTGCAGGGGACTCTTCGCCAGAGTCATCCGCCCTCCCTGTGGCAGTTGCAGTTGTTTCAGCACCAGATGTTGTGGGCACACAGGGAGGTGTTGACTGGTTGCTGCTCATCTGGCGGAGGCATTGTAATATGTCCCTATGCACCGCCGTCATCTCTTGCAGTGTGTCCCACTTGGACTCCACGTGGGACATGTGTGAATCCAAGCGGGCATGATGGGCAGCCTGCTGCTGTTTCATGTCCCTGAGGAGCCCCACTACCTGGCTGAACTCTCCGGTGCTGGACTGGTACGCATCGGCTATGCGTGCCAGTTGTGGGTCATCATGCAGTCCAGACCCCTCTGCGAGCAGCGACCTATGTCTCCCACCCCTCCCACCACCCCTGGTGACACGTGCAGTACCTGAGGTGGCACGCACAGGTGACCCTGGGCCACCTTGTGGGTTGTTGGTGGTGGTGGTGTCCATGGCCCCACGTTGGTCCAGGGTCCCTGTGCTGGTGGTGGTGGTGCTCCTTGGTCTGTCCATGTCGGCAGGGGTGGTATGTGTGTTGACAGTCGTTGGAGGGGTGGGTGCAGGGGGTGCAGCTGGTGGTCCTGCTGGTGCTACATGATGACTTGCTCCGGAGGTGCCAGGTGGGTCTTCTTCATCCGAGGAGGGCAGAGGCTGTTCCACACCAGTGAGCTCCGTATCCTCTTGAGCCTGGGACGAGGACTCCTCAGCGTCTGCTGCTGTGTCCCCATCATCACCTGTTTTTGGGAGACACACACAATGTATGTTATGTTTCTGCAGGCATCAATGGTTGACACACCTGACAGTTGTGACTGTGCCTCTGGATGCGGGCCTGTACATTGCATTGTCCTAAGTTGTCACAGCCAGGGGTTGATATTGCATTGTCCTGCATTATTTGGGCATTTCTATGTGAATGTTGGGGTGTGTACATGGTCTGCATTGGTTGTATTTGGTTGACATCCGGCCCTCCTTCCCACCCAGCCAGATATTCCACCATGGAACGTGCATCCATTGCAGGGAGTGCAAGTTATCTTTCAGGATGTCAGTCAGTGGTGTCCTGCTGTTGGTTGGTGCACATTTGCCAGCAGGGTCTTGTGCTCCCCACAGCAGTAGCCAGTGTCAGCCATCTTGTGAGTCCTTTTCCACTCCCTGTGATGTGAGCATGGTTGAGAGTGGTGTTGATGGGCCAATTGTGGGTGTGACCAATATCTGTGCCTACAACTCCCATCATGCTATTGCCTCCACCCCCCTTCCCAGCATGCCCATCCTTCCTTCCTTTTGACTCTGCTTCCCTGTGGGGTGGGCTGCCTGTGCTGACAGGATGGCTGGGAGTGTTGTCCTGGCAGTTGTTTGGCTAAAAGTCCCAAGAGTGTCCCTGTGCTTCACACAGCATAACCCAGGGTGGTGGTTCTTTGTGGGATCTTCAGTTAGGATGTGAGGCATTGCATTCTCCCAGGTGTGTTCTGTGGAGTTTGTGTTGGGGGGTGTGTGAGGGGAGGTGCTTGTGACTATGGTCAGTGCTGTGAGTCCTCCTTCCCACCCAGCCAGATATCCCACCATGGAACGTGCTTCCATTGCAGGGAGTGCAAGTTGTCTTTCAGGATGTCAGTCAGTGGTGTCCTGCTGTTGGTTGTTGCACAGTTGCCAGCAGGGCCTTGTGCTCCCCACAGCAGTACCCAGTGTCAGCCATCTTGTGAGTCCTTTTCCACTCCCTGTGATGTGAGCATGGTTGAGAGTGGTGTTGATGGGCCAATTGTGGGTGTGACCAATATCTGTGCCTACAACTCCCATCATGCTATTGCCTCCACCCCACTTCCCAGCATGCCCATCCTTCCTTCCTTTTGACTCTGCTTCCCTGTGGGGTGGGCTGCCTGTGCTGACAGGATGGATGGGAGTGTTGTCCTGGCAGTTGTTTGGCTAAAAGTCCCAAGAGTGTCCCTGTGCTTCACACGGCATAACCCAGGGTGGTGGTTCTTTGTGGGATCTTCAGTTAGGATGTGAGGCATTGCATTCTCCCAGGTGTGTTCTGTGGAGTTTGTGTTGAGGGGTGTGTGAGGGGAGGTGCTTGTGACTATGGTCAGTGCTGTGAGTCCTTCTTCCCACCCAGCCAGATATCCCACCATGGAACGTGCTTCCATTGCAGGGAGTGCAAGTTGTCTTTCAGGATGTCAGTCAGTGGTGTCCTGCTGTTGGTTGTTGCACAGTTGCCAGCAGGGCCTTGTGCTCCCCACAGCAGTACCCAGTGTCAGCCATCTTGTGAGTCCTTTTCCACTCCCTGTGATGTGAGCATGGTTGAGAGTGGTGTTGATGGGCCAATTGTGGGTGTGACCAATATCTGTGCCTACAACTCCCATCATGCTATTGCCTCCACCCCCTTTCCCAGCATGCCCATCCTTCCTTCCTTTTGACTCTGCTTCCCTGTGGGGTGGGCTGCCTGTGCTGACAGGATGGCTGGGAGTGTTGTCCTGGCAGTTGTTTGGCTAAAAGTCCCAAGAGTGTCCCTGTGCTTCACACAGCATAACCCAGGGTGGTGGTTCTTTGTGGGATCTTCAGTTAGGATGTGAGGCATTGCATTCTCCCAGGTGTGTTCTGTGGAGTTTGTGTTGAGGGGGTGTGTGAGGGGAGGTGCTTGTGACTATGGTCAGTGCTGTGAGTCCTCCTTCCCACCCAGCCAGATATCCCACCATGGAACGTGCTTCCATTGCAGGGAGTGCAAGTTGTCTTTCAGGATGTCAGTCAGTGGTGCCCTGCTGTTGGTTGTTGCACAGTTGCCAGCAGGGCCTTGTGCTCCCCACAGCAGTACCCAGTGTCAGCCATCTTGTGAGTCCTTTTCCACTCCCTGTGATGTGAGGATGGTTGAGAGTGGTGTTGATGGGACAGTTGTGGGGGTGACCAATATCTGTGCCTACGACTCCCATCATGCTATTGGCTACACTGACTTGCCCAGCATACACATATTTCCTTTCTTTAAGTGGGCTTCACTGTGTGGTGGTGTTGTAGTGGTGGCTGCTTGTCTGGATGTGTTTGTCAGTTATATTTGTGCCACTGCCTAGCTGTAGTTGTAGTTGTGTTTGTACATGTGATGACACAGTTAAATGTCACTTTGAGATGGCATGTGTTGTGTTTATCTGACTGACATACACATTTTGGGATGATTCTGTTCTGGTTGCTGTGTATTTGCTAAGAGTGCATGGTTTGACTCTCCCCTTGACAGTGATGTGTGTGTGTAGTCGCAGAATATTGTGTACATTTGTTGTGTACTCACCAGGCTCTGGGATGTTTTCTAGTCCATAGACGCTCACTGGTGGTAGGATGGCCCGCACCTTCTCCTCCCAGGGCCTGAGGTATACTGGCTTGGCAGGAGGGCCACTGCCGGTGTGTTGGCTCACGAGGTAGTCCTTCTTCAACAGCTCCTTGACCCTCCTGCGCACGTCAAAGCACCTGTTCTGGATGTCTGTCTTTGTGCGCAAACATGGTGATTGTGCGTTCACCCTGTCGACGATCCTCTCCCACATCTTTGTTTTCTGTGACATGGGTGTCTGTTGGACCAGTGTACCAAAGAGCTGTGGCTCTACCCTGAGGATCTCATCTACCAGGACTTCCAATTCACTATCTAGGAACTTATGATTCTTCTTTGGGGGCATGGTGATGGGTGGTGATGGTGAGTGATGTGTGTGTTGGTGTGCAGGTGAAGGTGTGTGAGTGTGTGTTTTGCTGGGTGTATGTGAGGTTTCTATTTGTTGTGGTGCTGATGGTGTGTGGCTTGTGTGATGGATGAGCTGTGGGTGTGTAGTTGCTGTCTGTTGAGTGCTGGCAGATAATTTGAATTTGCAAAGGATCATGGTAGGGATTTTGTGTCCTTTATATGGGTGGAGTTGTGGGTGTGTCTTTGTTCCCTGCCCCTCCCCCCCCAGTATTTATTGGCTTTGTAATTGCTTGTTTGGCCTTTTTTTGTGTATTTTCCCTTTGTACTTTTCGTGCATGGAGGAGACGTTCTTGTGACCGAGTCGGACCCTGCAGTTGTCTCGTGCGGGCTTCTCCGTTTCGTTCACGCTGTGTTTGTGCTGTTTACTATGCTGCGTACGCGTCGGTCGCGGTATTTTGGGTTGCTTCGCCTCGCAGTTTTGTATGCGTGTCGGTCGTACGGCTTGTCCTCCGTGCGACTCGGTCGTATTTTCCACGCCTTGCATCGTACTTGGCGGGTGGGAGTTCGCGGGTACGTCTCGTTCGGGTTTGTTCCGGGTGCGAGTCGGTCGGTTCGAATCGCGTGTTTTTCCGGCCGGATTGCTGTTTTCCGCGCGGCTCAGTCGTTCGGCTGGTGTTCCGTACGAGTCGGTCGTGTTTTCCTCGCTTCTCATCGTACTTGGTGGGTCGGGCTGCACCGGTACGTGTTGGTCGGAGTAAATTCCGGCTCCGAATCGGTCGGTACGTTTTCCGGCCGGAATCGGAATCGGCCCCTAAGTCTAGATTTTGTGGCTGCGCTAGCAGAACCTGTGCAGCATTGCTTCAAGACAGGCATATTATTCCCATTATAACGGTGTTGTTGGCTGTCATGGGAGATGTAGTTTGTGCATGAGGCTGCACCTTGCTGCACAGTCTGGGGACTTGAATGAATGATATAGTGGTTTATGCACAACAATACGGTGTGCACATAGGATGTGATGTGTGTATATGATGAGTGACATAATGTAGCAGGGTAGATATGATCTTGTGAGGTTCAAATATGACAATATTTCTCAGTTCCACAGGTATGGGATACATCTTATGCCTCATGACCATGGGATTTACATGTGGACAAACAGACTAGATACAGGGATTGCCTTGCTTCAACAGGGTGTTTGGACGCCCCATTTTACAAGGTGTTGCATTTATGAGGGTGTTTGACACTATAGAATCCACACACAGGGCCCCTCATTTAGCAGTTATTGCCACTGGGCAGCAATGGATGTATTATGACTGATCTGACCTGCATCCAAAGTGAAGTGGTGGAATGTACATTTTTCCCAACATACCGTGCATCACATGGTAGTGACTAGTGCCAAGACCCCCCTTGCACCATGGTGCACATGTATCAACTTAGTGTCCTCACATGATGTCATGCTTTAAGGGACACATTCCAGCACCAAAAACACAATATCTATGCATTCCCCTCCTTCTATATGTCATGCAGAATGCAGGACACATAGTAATTGGACATGACAAAGAGACATGTTATTATATATCCTCATTTCACCTCCCCTTGGAAGGCACACTATTTGCACACAGTGCCAGAGTGCCTGACCATGGATGTGTGGAAATGTGTGAGGTCTTCATTGGCGTTGCATGGGAAAGCCCACCACAAGGCCCATGGTAAATATCCTTAACGTAGGGTGAATGAATGCTGCACTTTGCTGTGGTTTGTCTTACTGCATACCTATGAGGCCATGCAATGTCATGCAGACAGACTTTGCATTGCCACATTGATATGATTTGGGGAGCTGCTACACCAGAGCATTATGAATAGTGATACTCCATCAGCACAGTTCACTTGTACATGTGGCCCACAGTGGAGTAGGAGGTCTCAACATGTGTGACTTGTAGGATTGTACTGCACATATATCATGCAGTATGGCGCAAGTATGTAGGCCTACACCAACTTCATATGCACGGTTTTATTCATCCCAAGACTAATATGTCAAAATATTCCTGCATAATTCACTGTCTTGTGGTCTGTCATGTGCTTGAGAAGTACTTACCAGCCAGTAGGTTATTCCCATCGGTCCCATTCTGAAAAGCGCTCATTGATGGCAGAATGTCAGAAGATGAAGGAGTCATTAGCACTGCAAGGGTAATTTGCAAGGACATTTATGAAGAGGGCCAGATGATCAATGATTGCCTGCATGTTCATCAAATAGAGGTGCTTCCTGTTGCGGTAGATGTGTGATGTTGCTGCTGGAGGCACAATTTGCACATGGGTGCAGTCCATTGCCCCCAACACAAGGTGAAAATCCTGCAATGGCATAAAAGCCTTACTTGTTCTACTGTTTTTGCTGCGCTGTTTTGGGAAAGTGGAGGTACTGGGGTGTGAGGCTTATGATAGCATTCAAGACGGAGGGGAAAACCATGAGAAGGATGCCTGGGATTCTCCTTCCACTCTGGCTGTGGTGGGTTGGAAAGCTCCAGACGCCAGCATGTGTATGACAGCCAGTAGCTTGGCCTGCAGAGGTATGTTGGTGCAGTGCTGCAATGTTGGCTGCAGCCTTGGTGCTGTCTGGTGCAGGAGGCGGACAATGGACTCCCTCCTGAGCCTGTAATGGGCAATGACCTCCTTCTCCCTGAGGTCAATGAGGGTAATTCTCTGGTGGTATGTCCTCTCCCTTCTCCTGCGCTGCCTCTGTGGCGGTGGTCTCATTGGTGCTCCGAGCTGCTATAGTAGTAGATCCATGGCGTCACAGAGCTTGCCAAAGTGATTTGGGTATGTTCTGCTTTTATACCAGTGTCCATGCGTCATTTTTACGCTTGCTTTTCCTAGCAGCTAATGGGACTCAGCGCCTGTTTTTAAAAAGTTGCGCCATTTCCGAAAATCCTTGTACATACGGCTGCATCAGTTTTGCAATGCTTTTTCCGGGGGAACACCTACCTTGCATATCATTACCTTAAACTGCCGCTAGCGGATCTGGCGATGAGAAAAATAGGCACTAGCAGTGAAAAAGTGATGCTAACGGGGTTCTAGCATCACTTTGTAACTATGACGCCAAAAAAAAGCCACTGCAGCGGTAAATAAATTACACTGCGCAGCGTTAGCTCTTTGTAAATATGCCCCCATGTTTATTGTCGTACCGTACTTTATAGCCCTCCTGATTTTTCTTCTTCTCTCTGGACCCACACTGGCAGGCCTCCATCCAACCAATTAGGTGATAATTTGGTACCAGGTAATCTGCCTTTAGACCAAAAAAGGAGAAATACAACTTTATAATGCCAATAACTTACAACTCTATAATGATTTAAATAAATATATAATAAATTATAAAAATACCTATTGGGAGATGCAGAATTTGGTGTTTAGAGCACCAAAATCCACCTGGTGTGGTAAATACCGTATGATATTCCCCTGCTAAATTTCAGCAGGTTTGACCTGCCAAAAATTAACGACAGTTGAGGTATTTAAAGCATCCCATAATTATTGGTTGCATTTAATAGCTACCAGCTCGTAATTCAGACCCATGGGTAAACAGGTTTTTACGCATGGATCAAAATATACTGACCACCTCGTAATCAGGGCCTAAAAACTTCTGCACTTCCTATTTCGAGCACCCTTTAAAAACAAGTCTAGTGAGTTATGCCTTGAGGACCCCATGGAGAGCCATGGCATACTCCGAGGAAGCAACTAACTTGTTTCTATGCAAATCTCGGAAGTGCATGTCGTGAAAGCTGAGCTCAAGGAAAGCAAGCCTCTCGCCTCACGCTTCTGTTGTGCATGCCATTTATTCCATTGTCCTATCTAGACTATTAGTTCTATAGCATTGTGATTGTGTTATTTACTAGATAATGCCTATGATGTGCAGTGGCGGCTTGTCCATAGGGGGCACAAGGGCAGCGACATCCCATCACCAGCACGCAGGAGGAGAGAAAAGCTACTCTGTGCATTTCCAGCCTCCAGAAATGCAAACAGACGAACTGACAGATTTGTCAGTTCGTTTTGCTTTCATTTCTGTGCAGGTGTCAACAGAAGTGCACAGAGGAGCAACACAGGGCAGGGGGTGCATCAGCTCCATGTATTGTGCATGTGTGAAGAGTGCTTTTCATTTCAGCCCTCTTCACACATTTTCAACCCATAAACATGCTGCACATGCTCTTTGCAGCGCAGCTTGTCTAAGAATCGATGCTTGCATGGGTTGTGAGACCAAATTGCCCCTGGCCCTATCAGGAGTCAGGATGAAGAAGGGGTGAATACAGGGTTAACACTCAGCTCTAACTTGGTTCCTGATACTGCTGTGATCAGCACGTTTCTGGCGCTGGAATAAAAAGACCAAATGAAGCCATTCAAGACGTGCAGAAACACGCAGGTAAGTAAACTATGAAAAGTAAGCTTTCCAGAGCAGAATTCCACTATAACGGGCACAGCACCTACTGAGATTTAAAACTGCCTTCAAATGAAGCCTGACACAATTTCCCAATGTTGCCTGCAGTAAGGATTCATTTAAAAACGTTTCCTATAAGTTTACATCATACATGACAATCACGCTTCTGTACACGTTTTATATATATATAAACATATATATATATATATATATATATATATATATATTCTGTACTCATTGCTCTGTCTTTGTTTGCTCTAATTATCAGTGAGTGGAAGTGCTAAATTTGGAAAACAAATACTCCAATGTGTGGCATAGGAAAGGGGGTTTAAATCATAAGGGCCAGAGCTTGAAAACCAGAGTCTGACAGTCAATTTACAAATGTATTTCAAAATAAATCTCCTGCAATAAAATTGGCATCAAGCACATATTTGACAGTAAATCTGTTCTAGATTACCTAACTGGTCACAAAGAGGCTGTATTTCAAACTATTTTACAGGGTTAAGACACCTGATGCAGAGGTCTATGTCCGCCCAGCAATTTTGAGGAGATTATACTAGAAATTATGACTGTAGTGATTAAC
Organism: Calotriton arnoldi; assembly: GCA_963921515.1. Taxonomy (NCBI): domain Eukaryota; kingdom Metazoa; phylum Chordata; class Amphibia; order Caudata; family Salamandridae; genus Calotriton; species Calotriton arnoldi. The sequence continues at coordinate 68,535 of CAWUFW010013610.1, read as the reverse complement.
ACAGCTCTGGGAGAGTTCTTTCTTTTTTCCATTCACAGTTTTGACTCATAAAGTAGTAGAGAGGATTAATGTGTCTGCTGCAAGGCACACCGTGTAACATGCAGATCATAGAATATTTAGCTAGGTAAGTGGGCTACTGCTTCTGACACTGAGGTCATTTTGTTACTTCCAGTTCTTAAGTTAAAATATTTTAATATTGTACAGTGATCTATTTACTGGCATGAAGGTGCTGCATGCAAATTGTAAGTCATGGGTTTACATCCCTATTTTTTCTCAATCTGTTGCTATTCTAAAATTGCAAAGTAGAGTTCCTTTGGGAAGTGATAAATTCTTGTTAGTACAGACTATTACAATCAACTGCATTACGTTTTATATTCTAACTATCTGTTCCTCCTAGCCATTCACTCTTAACATATGACATCTAGAAGTTTGGATGATATGAGATTTCTACACCCTGTAAGACTAAGGGGCATATTAGCAAGACCCACGTTAAAATTATCGCCATTTTAGCGGCAGGAAACTGCTGCTAAAACGGCGATAATGGGCTTGCTAATATGCGTTATGGAATTCCAATAGAAGCCCAGGTTAGATGTCCTGCACATCTAACCTGGGCTTCTATTGGAATTCTATAACGCATATTAGCAAGCCCATTATCGCCATTTTAGCGGCAGTTTCCTGCCGCTAAAACTGCAATAATTTTAACGTGGGTCTTGCTAATATGCCCCTCAATGTCTTGTGTCACATTTCCTGTACATTGATTTACACACTTGTATGATTTATTGTGCCTCTCTGTGTGATGAAAGCACCCTGACACCCTACACTTAGATGAGTAGTGCTATAAAATAATTACATAGAAGAATTTAGTAGATGACATTTAAATCAATATCACACTATTTAAGAAAAAACTGTTTTCAATTAACCCCGGGCGTAGTGGGCGTAGTGGGGCTACGTGGAGGTCCACGGAGTTGCGAACAAACTCCGTGGAACTCCGCTACGCCACCCGCCTCCACCCCTCCTATATTAAAAATTACTTCTACATGACTTAAAATTAATTTGAAACCACTTACCTGGCAAGCGGCGTCCCCGGGCTGCCCTCCTCCTCTTCCTCGCCGTCTGTGTAATTCTTTGAGAAAACTGCACATGCGCGCGCGCGCATGCTCATTTTTCGGGTGGAGGCGGGGGTTGGCCAACTCCGCTCCGCTGCAAGTGTGCGGAGATTTGCTACTCCGTGTTCTCTGCGGAACGTGGAGAAGGCAAATCTCTGCACACTCCGCGGGCGGAGCGGAGTTCTCCGCCCGGGGTTATTTTCAATGTTAGAACTCCCTGCCAATTCGAACTGGGAGTCAGGCTTGCTTCCTTCGCTCACTCCTTTGCTAATATACAGTGAGGTATTTTTGCCTCACCACTTTCAAAGTTCACCAGCCGCCACTGATGATGTGATAACTCATTTTCCTTTGTAAAACGAATACGCAATTCTCTTCAGTAATACAGAGTCCTTGCTACAAAATTCCTGATGACAGACCTTGTCTGAAGATCTGGCATGTTAGAAGTATTCATTAGTGGACTGCATTTGGACTGGTTATAAAGTGGATACACGGAATGGATAATTATCAGGGCAGCCTTGCCCAAAATTTTGTCTACGTGTATATTTATTTGGTAAACCGATTAAAAAACTCGTTTGAAGCTTAGAGCAGCTATTAACATTTTTCAATTGAAATATTTAAAATGTGGCACCATACTTAAAAATTAGCACATTAGGTTTTCAAGTGTTGAAATTGGTTTCTTTCATTTGCTGCTTCTATGCTTCAGGTCTGTCCCGGGGCATTACAAAAATAGCTTGAGCTGTTTATATGCAGAGCACATTTCTTCTCCTCCATGCCATCATATACATGCTAATAGGTTTTTCTAAGAAACTCTTCAATATTCTTCTACACTTTTCTTTACTATCGCATTCGACCTCTGAAAATAATATCCGCAGATTCGTCTTGAGAAGAGTACGTTTTCATCGAAAATCTTGTTTGGTAGCATCACCATGAATATATATTAATACCATCTTCGAAATATTTTGAGAGCAGAAAGCAGGTTTCTTATATAAATTGCAAGTGTCTTTCCAGACCATGTCCACAATTTACAGAAGAACAAGTAAAATTGTATGCACAATTTCATGATAGATATTACAAACTAGAATTATATGATCTATAGAACTAAAAGTGTGCTGGCCGCGTAGGTCGGCCGCCCTGGTAACAGACAATTCCTGGGCATGTGTGATCCTTAGCAGATCGGCGAGTACTTTTCAGATGTACTTGTTACCTCACATGGCAAAGGTTCTTCCTTCATTCAGTCCGATTTCCATCTCTCGGCTCTCCTGATACATGTATGGAACAGACAAAGGGAGCAGGAATGACCAGTGTCTGGGCGTAATGCAGGCCACTAGAGAGCAGGGGGTGGGGAGCAACCGTTCAAGGGCCCCAAACCGTTCAGAGGGGCCCCATTAGGCCCAAGGCCAAAGAATGTAAAATATGGGACTCTCTAGGACCCCTCTTCACATTTTGCAAGGGGGCCCCATCATTTTAAGCTAGGCCACTGCCCTTTAAGCTTCTTGAATAGAGTTCTGGGAATGCACAACACTGTATCGGCATGGATCGACTGAAAGGCAATAAATAAACGTAGGTGGAGATATGCAACTGGCTGTAACTCCATATAACAGAGTAACACTAGGACTGTGAACACACTGACAGGGGTTCAAAGAATAGAGTGACAATGGGGAGCGGAAGATTGTCATGGTGGAATATTCAATCTGAAATTGTTGCAGGAAGGTTGACACAAAGGGAAAAATGCAGGGAAAAGAGCAACAGTGAGAGAGAATACATATGAGTCAAACACACGGAGACTGGAGACACAGACATGCACACTACAACTGAAAGGAAAACACAAGGACACTGGAGACACAGACTTGCACACCACAACTGAAAGGAAAGCACAAGGACACTGTAGACACAGACATGCACACCATACCTGAAAGGAATACATAGGGTCACTAGAGACACAGACATGCACACCACAACTAAAAGGCAAACACGAGAACACTGGAGACACAGACATTCACACCATACCTGAAAGGAATACATACAGTCACTGGAGACACAGACATGCACACTACAACTGGAAGGAAAGCACAAGGACACTGGCGACACAGACATGCACACCACAACTGAAAGGAATACACAGGGAAACTGGAGACATGCACACCACACCTGAAAGGAATACACGTGGACTCTGGAGACACAGACATGCACACTACAACTGGAAGGAAAGCACAAGGACACTGGCGACACAGACATGCACACCACAACTGAAAGGAATACACAGGGAAACTGGAGACATGCACACCACAACTGAAAAGAATACACGTGGACACTGGAGACACAGACATGCACAAAACAACTGAAAGGAAAACACAAGGACCCTGGAGACACAGACATGCACACTACAACTGAAAGGAAAACACAAGGACACTGAAGACAAAGACATGCACACCACAACTGAAAGGAATACACAGGGACACTGGAGACACAGACATGCACAATACAACTGAAAGGAAAACACAAGGACATTGGAGACACAGACATGCACACCACAACTGAAAGTAATACACAGGGAAACTGGAGACATGCACACCACACCTGAAAGGAATACACGTGGACTCTGGAGACACAGACATGGACACTACAACTGAAAGGAATCCAACTGCACTAATTTTAAGAGATTGGGGCTCATTTTTCGCTAGCAGACCAGGACCTAAAGCAAAAGAGAAAGACAGAAAGGGAAGAAAGGAGTGAGATAAGAAAACAATGATGAAGGCAGAAAAGGGGATGAAAAACAACCTGCAAGAATAAACAATTTTAGGGTAGTGAAAGAAGAAGGTTATGGCAGACTTGCCATTCAGCAATAGGACCCTAAGAAAAGGTTTGGGACTCTGCGTTTATGTTTTTACACATTACACACTTCCCCCTCAAATGTCACCTCCACATTTAGCGGCAGACACCGCTCGTGTTCTTTTTGTTGGCCTAACTATATCTAAACCACCCACACATTTACCAGCGCAACCTCACAGCTCACCCTAGAATCAGTACCACCAGAATGCCCACACAAATAACAGACCTACATTTTCAAGGTAAGAGGTATCAGTTCCACATCAAAATAAGTGTAAGCTGCTCAGTATCCAAGGATGAAATGGTAATGGTTTACAAAAATGCTAATTAAATCAGTAGGAATTTTGCCCCCACATGACAGTATTTCTTTCATTTGCTTACCCACAACAAATTATATTTTACTTGATACATGATTATATAATTTGGACCTCTCAGTGGACTCTTTTATGAGGAACAGGGTCAAGACTGATTTGCAAATGGCTGGGTCTGAACTGGGGTGGCGAAGTGAGCTAAGGAAGTGCCAGAAGGGCAGTTAAGGACAAGACTGGCTGGTGTATATTGAACAACCTGAAGTTTAGAGACCAACGTTTCACTGACGTCTGCCAGAAGAGCATTGCCATAGTCTGCTTATTACTATGGCCTTGACTGGAGTTCTACGGGCAGAAATAGGGAGATAGGGGAAAATTCTGCGCAATAGGCGTAGGTTGTAGTAGCATGTGCTAGTGGTGGCCAAGATCTGCTCTCTCATTGTCAAGGCTTGGTCCAATTTTATCACCAGATTCTTTACTGCTTGTTTGGGCATGGGAATGGCGCCCAGTTGATGCGGCCACCAGTCATCTGTCCAGATAGAGGAGGCTTTGCCAAACAGCATAATCTCAGTCTTATCTGCATTTAACTAGAGATAGTTCTCATTCATCCAGTCTGAAATAGCTAGCATGCCTGAGGAAAACCTTTTTTTGCCACCATCAGGTCATGGCCCGGTGCAAACATCAGCTGGGTGTCATCCACGTATGAGATTATATCAAATGCAATGCGCTCTGCAATCCCAGCAAAAGGAGTCATGTATATATTAAACAAGGTAGGGCTCAGACATGAGCCTTGTGGAAAACCCTTGTCTAAGATTATCTTGCGTGAGGAGTAAGGGCACAGCATGACAGATTGATATCTGTGTGGCAAGAAATGGTGAAGCCATTTAAGTGCCAGGCCCTGTATGCCCATTTCTTGTAGCCTTTCCATCAATCTCATATGAGAAATGGTATCAAAGGCTGAAGACAGGTCTAATAATACAAGTATCACTGGGTTTCCTGCATCCACCCCCAGGCGCAGAGAGTCAGTCACTGCCAAGAGCGCTGTCTCTGTGCTATGGCCTGGGCGGAAGCCAAATTGGGAGGGACTAAGGATATGGTTAAATTGGAGATAGGAGCTTAATTGCTTATTAATAAGACCTTCAAGCTGTTTGCTCAGAAGAGATAACAAAGATATAGGGCGATAGTTACTCAGAGATTTTTGGTCCAGCATAGGTTTCTTTAAAATGGGACGTACGCATGCTGCCTTCCACTCTGGGGGGATAGTACCTGTTTTGATTGAACAATTAAAAATCTCTAGAATCACTGGGGCACAGAGAGTAGCCAGCAAGGACATTATCTTGGGTGGGCAGATGTCCCGGGGAGAGCCGGACTTCGCTGACCGTAAAGAGCTATGAATTTTATCAATAGTGAAAGGCTCAAAGATATCTAATGTATGAGAGGTAGTCTTTGACTGATTTGCCTTGGAGGTAGGGATCTCTGAGTCTTGATGGGAGGCAGTGTGAAATTTTGTATAGATGAGGTAGATTTTATCCTGGAAGAAATTGGCCAGAGAATCGCAGAAATTCTGGGATTCAGAAGGAGACTTAGTGCACGCCTGAGGAGTAATAAAATCATGGACTATTTTGAAAAGAGCTTTGGAGGAGTTGCCTGCCTGGTCAATTTGGTTATTAATAAAAACTACGCCTAGCAGATTTGATGTTATGGTGGTGGCAGAACAGAACTTTTTTATACTGATCCTTATCTTGAAGTTCTTTACTTCTACGCCAGCGCCTCTCTAGATTCTTGCACTTTGATTTTTCAATTTTTAACTCTGGCGAGAACCAGGAGTCTGGAGGTCGGTGATAAGTGGAACAGTAGTTTTTATGAGGGACGGTTGCGTCCAATGCTATAGTTAGAGCAGAATTAAAAGACGCCAATAACTCCGAGACCTCTGGATTGCTTTGAGGCAAGCTCAAGTGAAAAGCTTCCTGCAAAGCTTCAGGAGTGAGTTTATGCCATGGTCTACAGGAATTGCATGGCTATCTGCTATTCCTTGTTATTGACAAGGGGTGAGAGGACTGAACATCAAAAGGGATTAAATGATGGTCAGTCCATGTGAGGGGAAGTGGTGCCTTACACTCCAAACGTTCAATATTGGAGAATAATAAATCGAGTGAGTGGCCAGTTGTGTGTGTAGGGCCTCTGACTCTTTGGGAGAGTCCTAGTCTCTCTAGGTCCGTTAATAGCTTCATTACTTCAGGGTTAGTGAGGTCCTCCCCGTGGAAATTAAAATGGACTAGGAGAAGAAATGTATTTGAGGCTAAGACATGCGTGGCTGTCTGTTCCACCAGCTGTTGACTAAAGTTGGTCTTAGGCCCGGGGGCGGTAGATCAGAGCTCTGTTCCAGCTTTCAGTTGCAGAGACTTTTATCTTAAAGATGCCTAACTCCATAGAGTCGGAGAAAATAGTTGTGATTCTTGTCACATTTATTGTGTTTTTAAAAACTATGGCAATACCGCCACCCATTTTTAATCCTCTATCAAGTTTGATAAGTTTATAATTATCTGGAATAGCTAGCGTGATAGCTAGGAGGTTAGAGGGATCTAACCATGTTTCTGTTAAAAAACAAATGTCCGGAGACCAAGAAGTGATTACGTCCCATATTTCAGTTGCATGCTTAGCTAATGATCTTACGTTGCAGAGAAAACATTTTAGCTCATGCTCAATGATTGTGGGGCTAGGGTCCTTCCCCATACAATTCCCTGAGTCATTATTACTTTGAAAATGACAATTTTAACAGGCCACTGGGCCCTCAAGTATATGGGGGTAACAATTAGTGCATCGAAGTTGTTGAGGTGAGCTATTCTTATTCTGTACTCTCAGTTGGTGTAGGGTAGCTGCTGAATAATAGTAACAATGGGTATTATTATTTTATACCTTAAAAGGGTCAGGGGTCCTGCCTCCTGGTGACGACCAGGCGCGGACGGGCGCAGACAGGCTTGCCTTTGATGCGCCAGCGGAACGCCCGCTGCGCGCGTGCACGTCCATCCTAGCATCGGTCTTATGGGCGCGTGTGCTGGAAAACTAGAGCGCTAACCGAAATCCAACTGGAAATGGGCCAGAATGCTTTCTCCACACAATCAGCACAAGCTGCGGTGGACCAGAAAGCAAGGCTCCGCGAGGCAAGGAAGCGTGGAGACAAGGTGTTGCAGCGCTATTAGTTACAGCAGCAAGTAAAATCAATAAAAATCTGAGAGCAGCAAAACGATAGCGCGTAAACAGCGCGTGCTGTGTCAATATTAAAAATGAGCATTCACTTGTCCTGGACTTTTGTAAGTGTACTAAAATGTCTCACAACTAAGGGCATCATTACGATGGCGGGCGGACAAAGTCTGCCCGCCACCGCAACGGAATGCGGGACCGTCCACAAGGGGTGCGGCGGTCCCGCACCTGATATTAGGATGCCACTGCCACCGTGGCGGTGGCAAGCCCTATTCCCAGCATTGTGGCGGGCGGGCGGTGCTCACAGCACCGCCCGCCACAATGCTGGGAATAGACGTCGTGCATTGGCATGCACAAGGTGACAGGCACCGCGCGGTGCCTGCCACTTTGTCCATGCCAATGCAGGGGGGGTACCATAGGTACCCCCCATGTGCACCCCCCAACCCCCAACTATATGGGGGCCTGCTACAGGCCCCCAAAGGCAAAGACCACATGCCTTTCCATGGCGGCAACGCCGCCATGGGAAGGCACATCTCCGCCTGCATGCTAATATGGATAGCAGTGTCTTGCAGTCACCGCCACCATATCAGAGCCCTTTTGCACCCGACGGTCTTTCCGTCCGCCGGGGTCCCCCCGCCATCGTAATATGGCGGGGGAAATTGAATGCGGGCGGTGAGAAATAGCGGGGCAGATCGTAATGACCCCCTTAGTATGGCCGGTTACAGACAAGCGGATCCTGAACTTGACCCGCTGCGCGTCCCTCCCAGCATCAGTCTTATGGCCGTGTGTGCTGGAAAACTAGAGCGCTAACCATAATCCAACTGGAAATGGGCCAGAATGCTTTTTCCACACAATCAACACATGCATCGGTGGACCAGAAAGCAAGGCTCTGTGAGGCAAGGAAGCGTGGAGACAAGGCGTTGCAGCGCTATTACTTACAGCTGTAAGTAAAATCAATTCAAATCTGAGAGCAGCGAAAAGATTTGCTGTTTACCATACTCTAGGTGAGGGGCTGGAATATATAAATTCATGAGCATTAATCATCAGCTTGGAAATTCCAAACTTTGTGAGGCAAGCCCATAAAAAGTTGTAACAAAGCTGGCCAAAAGCTTTAGCTGTATCTACTGCTATTATGCCATGGAGCCAATCACTTCATGGTCTAATTCCTTCAGGTGTCTCTCAGGGATGAATCCCTTATTATCCCACTTAACCAGCCCACCCTACTACCCAGATAATCTTTTTTTTCAATAGTGAGATTGGTCTATAGCAGGATGTTATGAGTTACTCCATAGAGCTCCTCTAGGCATTACATCTCTGGATCCCCTCTGACATCAAAGGCTCCATGACTGATACCATCATGGCTCAACTCCCATCGACGGATGAGAACTCACAGACTTGGAGATCAGAAACTTTTGGAGTTTACAGCAGTGCTAGGCCTTGCCATCCCTCCTTTTCTACTTTTCCTCCATGATCATACTCAGCAAGGGAAGAGCATTGTCCTTAATGCACGCTGCAGTGGGATATAGATGGCCACTGATGTACCCGCTCCCCTAACTCTTCCAAGTCCTGCGCTGAGTTGGGCACAAACGCCTTCAGCTGTACATTGCTATTACCAATCATAATGTAGTGCTTTGAGTGTAGGCAACCACCTGTAGTGATCCTGTTGGTCTTCTATCTGATGTGTGGACCACACACACCTCAGTTACTCAGCCCACTCCCATGTACAATGTCTTGTCTCTTCCCATTTCCCATGCCATGTCCCTCTCTCGGTCCATGGATGTAAGTCATGCAAGTCAGTCAGTGGTTCCATTCAGTGGATGCTAATGGTGGTGCTATTTTTCAGGCCCTATGCTACTTACATAAACAGACACTGGGGAGAACTCTGCCTAGACAACTGTGAACTGTATGTCAAATTCCACAAGACAAGTAGTAGGCTGACGTCAAAAGTCCATCGCTAAAAATTAAACTGCTCGTTATTATAAGCTGTTACTGCAGCATACCTGCCAACATTCTGTGACTAAACAATCTCAAGTGTTTTAAACCTACTAACCACAATACTGATGTCATCACTGTACATTACAACACACATTCTCTGATTCACTGGTGGTTGTCTCAAGATACTACCTTACATGTTATGTATTAGAGCAAGAGCCCTTCAGTCTTCTGACTCAAAGAGTACTGTGAGACGTATATACAATATAACTCAGAGACCTTTGTACACTGTTGGCAGTTCCTACACTCACTATCTCATCTCTTCTTCCACAACTAAACCTTTCACGGCAGTTGTTAATTCTGAAGGCTACTGTGAGGCATGAATCCCAAAGCACTAAATGCCTTTCAGGAGCTTGTTGGTATTTTATCTCTTGTTCACATGCTGAATCTCTAAGTCTCTCTAAGCCTCACCACTTCATACGTTCATTCTGCATCGTACTAAAAATCAGTAGCATGACTCTGAGAAATATGTTGACTTTTCTGCTTCACAACTGAATGCATGTCTCCTAAATGAGTAGGATGGGAAGTGCTGCAATTATCACTACATCCCAGAAATATAATCCTATTACTATGCATGTGCCAGGACTGACACTCCCCAAACATTTAAGTGCTAAAAGTTAATGTAAGAATTTAACAGCTATCTGTCAAGACACAGATAGTAATACTTTTCAACAATAATGAAATAAATAGCATGCTTTCCCAGCCTTTATTACTCTCTATGGCTTCCTCAAACAACAAGTTAACCTAGTATGCAACTGATCTTGGCATATTATCATTTTGGCATACATCGTTCCACACTACCTGAGAACAGTAATCAATCCCCTCCTCTTTTAGAGCATTGACATTGGGCATTTTAAATGCTCTATTCAGAAACAACAGAAGCCTGAAGCTCATTTCAACTCTCAAGTTCAGACACCTTCTCCATCCTGAAGCCAACAATGGTAACATCCAAAAACACTATACAGAGACTAAAAAATGCCATGTTGAAATCAGACCCTGACATCCTCAAAGCAGATATGGACAGTAGCCCGACGACAAAAATACACAGACCTCCTTTTCTTCACAATTTGGAAACATGGTTGATTACATTCTAGATGATGGTGGCCAAAACAAGTGCCTTTGAAACTCAAAACAACCTTCAACAAAGACAGTGGACACTGCCAATGTCCATAGCACTGACAGGAAGATAAAAATCATTATATACATCCACTGAACATAATGATCCAGGTCAATAGCAAGAACCTACTGGCATCTTTAGAAATATTTCAGCACATCAAAAAATTAAACAGAACTCAACTAAAACTGCAAAACCTTTGCATTCCCAGCCACAGTTCAACACCACATCCTGTAAAATGCATTCAACATTTTGATTTCATTCTATGCTACTTCTGTGCATCAACACAACTACACTGATCCTTCTAACCCTTTCCTCTCAATACTAAGATCCCAGACAGGCACTAGCACAACTCCTGGCCAAAGACTGATCTCCGGCCCCCACCTTGTAATGCAACTCAACCCACTAAAGACCTGTGATCACATCTTGTTGCACCCCAGCAGTTAAGATAAGTTCAACCTGCCACATCAAACATTCCTCCTCCTAAAACTCAGTCTTATCAACTCCCATTCAGCCTTCAATCACAAGCTAGATGCCAATGACATATCTACTAACTTCAGCTGTTACATAGTGTGACCCACTGCAACGTGGTTTGGAGACAACCTTGTTAGCTAGATGACATGTTTCCTCTGTCTCTCAAAATCATCCTGAAGAACAGAGAGGGTAAGAGAGGAGGCAGAAGCTATAGCTTATGCCATGGATCTGACCTGCATTGATATCCCACTATAAGATTAATGGAAATAGATATCCGATGCTCTATCAACTAAACCATCCTTTTTTTGCAGTAGAGGTTTATCACTCCTTGGGTACACTCCAGTTTGCTGGAGGAATGTATCAACCTAACACTCCCCTTACAGATCAAAGTTAACAAAATACTAATAATTGCTGATGTTTGAAAACATCAGATTCAAAACTTGCTTCAGACCTTCTATACAATATGCAGGTTATTTGCTTCCTATAGGTGATGAATGGTTAAGCCCATATGGCCGATCACATACTTAACCTCATGTACACATACACCCTTGAAACATGAATCTCAGCAGTCACACCTTGAAGCATGCCTTCATCTCTCTCAGCCTGTCTAACCAGTCGCACACATTACCAATAACTATAATTCCAGTTCCTCTACCACATTAAACCTTCCATACACATTGGAAATATTGCTACAGAAGACTTTAAGTTGATATTGAGTGCTGGGACTTTAACTCCAGAGAGCACAATACCATGTTGGACTCTCTCCATCACACTGTATCTTGAGCTCTACATATCCTGGCTTTAGCCTAACCTTGAAAACCAAGCAAGGTATTAAATCATCCGATAAGTACTTCAGTGGAGAACTAACTGAAGTGAAATAACTTAACCAAAACTTTGAATAGCAATGCTGCAAGTCAAAGATCAACGAAGACTAAATGCACTGTAAGGTACATTTGTGACGCTACCACAGCTGACTTAAGAAAGCTAAAAAATGCTTAGTTCAGTATGGGGCCAGTTCCCAAAGGCAAATCTACATGTGTATATTCACAATAAGTACATTTACTCTGACACTTTTGAATAACTTTACTACTTTTGGCTTTTTACAATTTCTGAGTGAGAAGTTGCTCAAAAGTGTAGACTTACAGGTACCCATCCCTGTAATAGGGGGTGGAGTCAGTAAAAACATTTCAACCATGCTTGATATTCCTCATATTTGATGGAGACCTTGGCACTCAGGGCAGAGCTCTTCATATGGTAAAGTATAGGACAACATTTAAAAGTTTTAAGAACTTTTTAATAAATTTGAAAAAAATGTTATGTTAAATATTAATGTTAAATAAGTGTATATATTTATTTTACATGAAGAATGATATACTTTGTTACAGAATTAATAACCGAATTTTAAATACAAAAAGGCTAATACAATATTTTAAAATAAATTAATAATTATTTTTGATTTTTAGATAATTGTTTATCATTGTATCAAGTTCATTTATATTTTTATATTGTTAGAATAATAGAATTTATTTTAACATTACTTCCTAGGGGATTTATGTAAAGTCTCTATGTTCATTATGCATACGGAAGGGTGCTGCAGTAGCAGTGGTTGGCCATATGCAATGCTGGACGTGCTCCAGCTCTGAGATGGACTACACGTATGCCTGTGTTGGGTCCTTTTTGGCAGTAGTAACTCTAGGAGGACATTTTGTGAATAGGAATGTAAGTATTCCCCATTTTCGCCCACTCCCTTCTGGTTCTTCCATGTTTCATATTAAACTTATACTTACGTGGACCGAGATCTCTGCAGTGGGGCAGAGATCTCTGCACATAAAAGACAGGCAAGGCAGAGACTTAGACCTCCATGAGCAGGTTTGTGAAGAGCATTCTTTAGTAGTTGGTGGTAAATGTACGACACAATGCAGTTTGTGAAAACGACCTATTATGTATAAATGAAACATCTAATGAAATGAAGGAAAATTTCAGCTTCTACCAATATTTGTTTGTTCCTGATGTTCCTTCCAAACCAACAACATGGGGAAGACCTATTTCAAGTCCAAAGTTGTCAAAATAAGTGACACAATTCCAACATACAGAAACAATCCTTCTAGGCACCCCTCTAGCCCCCTTCATTACATCCTGCCCTCTCCACATTGACGCCTCTGGGTTGCTAATCCTAGCATTAAAAATGAAAACACATGACTTACCCATGAATCCGTTCCGGGCATTTTGCTTAAAAATTAATCCCTTCATAGTGCCGGACCTCCTTCTAATGGTGATAATGGCTTCCCTCAGAAAGAAGCCATCCTCACAGCACATTTTTGTAGTTTTCTCCACACAGTTTTCAACCTTACTAACCTGTAGACCACTTGTGCTTTTCCTGGTTTTGCACTCCTCAAAACAGATTGCTCCCACAGTGTTTTCTAAATAGCTTCAACAAATCATTGCTTTTTGCATTGTCTATAGCAATCATTGACAGGGTCAACTTTACCCCAGTGGAACTGCCTGTTTTAGGTTTAATAAATGTTTTCATCTTTACCCTAAGGATTCTTTCATGTGCTTTCAGAAGAACAGATTTGTCATATCAGCATCATTCTAAAATGTTTTCAGCATTGGTAACATAGCAATGCTAGAATGTTTTACAGAGTTCCTACACAACATAAACTCTTGCTCAATACCTGAGGGCACATTGGTCTTACCATTCCCTGGGATGCCGCACATAATTATCACCAGGGATCATTCATTGTGAGTAGTTATTTCTTCTCTAAACAGAGATTTGTTTTTTTTACGGTTTTGCATCAATCATTATTATCTCAGTCTTTTCAAACTTAATTACTAACAGAATACTTTATATTTCTCAATTTCCTGTTTTGAAGATTGAACTGGTCCAATTATCAATCATTTCAATCAGTAAGAATGATTTATAGTGACTTCCAAATTATATCGGTTATGTCCACTGCTCATTCATAATTCACACTACACTTTCTGAGTAGAGCTATAACTTTCTTCTGGCTTCAGCCAACAGGACTAGTTTTCTTACGATTAAAATAGGACACAACATGTACATTGGATGCTGTCTACAACAAAATCAGCATGTTTCGGCATTTATTAGGCCACTTGAACCTAGTGAATTTCTGCAGGCTTGACCTGCTGAAATTTATCAGGGGAAAAATCTTACTGGTAGATTTGAGTGGACTCTGTAAGTTTTTGACTTTTGTTTTTTTCCCCACACAATTCTTTTCGTTCGCATACACAGATATTAACTGTTACTGCTACTAAATGTAATTAATTTGGTTCTTCCAATTCCCTTTATTGATTCTCTTTGTTGCTAACCTAATTTCCTTCTTTAAATTTTGTTCTAGCTTTCCATATTTTGTTATGTGAAATTCTTTTTTTTTAATAAGCCCCCCAGTCGCATTCCCCAGAAACTCACTCAGACTATATGTGAAGTTCACCACAGAATAGCCAATGGGAAGTCTTATCTAATTTAAAAGGATCATTGGTTTTCCTCTGTGGATCTTTCACAAAATTCTCTAGCCACCCTTTCACTTCAACTAGGCTTGAGTAATGTCTTATGAGTGTCTTGTATGAAACATTATAACTATGAAGTCTGCAAACTCGAAAAGATGTACTTAGGTAAAAGTGATTTTAAATGTATCTGAAATGTTCATTAACACCCTGTAGAAAATCTGACTTCTTTGTCTGGTCACCTCAGATTTTTTGTGTTTTGCTGACCCCTGTATTTTTTCTGGCTTCAGAACTGTGAGCTTAAACCCAGCTAACCAATGGCAAAGTGCCTGGACTTCCTCTTTAAACATGGATGAATCAACATACTCTTTATTGGTATATTCAACTCGCCTCTTAGTCCCTAGCATATGGTACAAAATGTACACAAGGACCTGGACATTAAATTCCATTAGTGGACTGCAGCATCCATTGTAGTGACAGAGCAAAGATGTCTTCAGGCCTACCACTGTAGCCTGACTGTAACAGTGGAAAACATACAGTGACACCAGTGAATACAAACCCCTTTGACAGGTAAAAATCTTCCTTTTAAATATTAATATGGCAGCTCTAAGTACGCCTGGTAGAGCAGAAGGCAGGGTGCATGGTATTTAAAAATAGGACATGTAGAAATGTAATGCTAACATGTCCTTTCTGTGACAAGCACCTAGACGTTATTTTCACTGTGTCAGGCCTAGCTGTCCGAAGTAGAAAATTAGAATACAGATTAAAATACTCTTTCTCGGGAATTGGGGTTGCTAGAAAAATAATTAAACAACAACTTTTAATAGTTATTAAAAATCCAATTCAATGTGAAGTCCAATTTCATATTAAGGAAACACAACTTTTAGAAAGTGGTCTTTTACCTGCCTGAAATTCTTGGACGTTAATTTGCATTGGTTTTCCAGCTTCTTTCAGCCAGTGATTAGCCTTGAATAGGCATGAAAAAGGCGTGTAATGCTCCTGGGAGCACACAATAGGCGGACCTCAATGGGCAGAGGTGACTCCACTGATCTCCACATAATATGCATGGGTGGGGACTGTTTTCATCCTTTTTGACACAACACACTCACATCCTGCTTGAGTGTCAGATCCTGCTTGACAGGCCTGCTGTCACATATAACACTTAGGGCACACTTGAAATTTGAAGAAAAGGATGGCAAGAAAATTCTTATGTATCCACTGTCGGGTTGCTTAAGAACACTGCTTTTGTCCTACCAGACGTCTGTCTCTGGGATTACATGTAACACTTGGGGTGCACTTGAAAGGGAGAGGACAGGATGCCAAAGCAATTTGTGCATATCCACTGTCTAGTTGCTGGAGGACCATGCTTTTGTCCTACAAGACTTCTGTCTCTGGGTTTGCTGTGGGTACAGTACCTGTGGATTTTAGTTTTAGATCTGGGTGGACTCTAGGATTACCACAGTACACTTCCCACAAACCCCCAGCCCTCAGAGTCCAGGTTTAGTGTGGCCAAAGACTTTTGCCATCTTGAAAATACCATCACACATTGCATTTTGGGTTTGTTTGCAGTATGGCAAACAGGAACTACTTCAAATGTGAGTAGGGTTGGCCAGGCATACATTAGGCATCTCCAGGCAGCCCCTGCAGAATACTTTATGGACCTGCGGAACACCAGACGAGAACTGGGCCTGCTCTCTGTGACCTCAGAAGGTCCCGGAAAGACGAGACCTGTTCCTTCTTGTAACCAAAATGAAGAAGTGGACTCCAAAGGTCAGTTGGCTGACCTCTTATGTGGCTAAAGGGAGACAACAAGCTGCAACAGGCCTTTTTCCGAAAGTGTCCAGCTGAGCAGTGGCACCTGGACTGCACCGTGCTGTTGACCTCTGGCAGACACCCTGTGGGGCTTTAGTGACTCCCCTCTGGTCCTGGGGGGCTTTAGAAGTGTCCTCCTGTGGTGGATTGGGACTTAAAAGACCAAGTCAGAAGATAAAATTGTTGACCAGGATGAACTTTGTTGGTGTATCTGAACCATTCTATTCAGCCTCAAGCTACACTTAGGTCCCAGACTACCATGACATTAGACTATCACTGGTGCGTTGTGCTTTTTGGCACTGTTTTCCCTTTAATCTTTGAAAACCCTTATCTCTTTTTCTCCTGATTGGATTTTTGTCATTTTGGTGTCATTAAGTTTATTCAATATTATTTTTCTAGCTTAGTTCAGGAATTTTATTATTTTGCATTTTGAGTATGGTACTGCATAAATACTTTACACTTTGCCCTAATTTAAGCCTATCTAGTGTCTGCAAGGGTTTACCCTGACAAGGGTTGTGAATACTCTTTCAGCCATCCCAAATAATAATCCAGTTTCTTACTTTGGTGTTCAGTGGTGGGATCCAGGACTTGTGTTTTGCATTGCCGCCAGTGATTTATGTTGAAATTAAAAATTGCTTTCTAAATTGACAGCAAAAAAATGCCTTTTGGGATTTTTAATTGGTTTTTGGTTTTTAATTTGGTTATATTTTATTTTTTTCTTAAATTCTATTTTGCACCTTAAGATTTTGGGAACAAGGAGGTTGAACTGGTCTATGCTGAAAGTATAGGCATTAACACAACTACAATTGCCAATGCTAACAATCCTTTCACACATTCAATACTTAAATTTGTGATTGTACAAATAAATTCATGTGATCACCGTTTATTTACTTCTTAGTCAAAAACATTCAATAATTTTCTCTGAACACAATCATAGACAGTGGACCTACAAACATACATAAAAAACAGTACATCAGTTTTTTTATATTAATCACCCACATGACATTTAACAAAACATCACATCACTATCACATGTGGTTCACAAAAAGAAACACAACAACAAATTCCATATCAACAACAGCGACAGGCGTACCACAGTTCTGAATTTGAATACCCAACGGGAGCTCACATAACTTTAGGCAATACTACTAGCTCCTGCCTATTGGGCTATAACCAGATGGTGCTAACACAATTTGAGTAAGACTGGCTGCTAACAGGGGTGTGTTTATTATGCCATTCATTCAACCTATTCCCTGTATGCCAGTGATGTCTCTTAAGTACACTCTCTGGTTTTAAACACTGTAGACCCGTTTCAAACCCGATACCAATTTGGGGGTTCTCCTCAGGACTCAGAACTTCTGGATACTACAAGAAAAAAAATAGGGACATCTTTAGTGTTTGTGACTAATTATTTGTAGTGGGTATGAAATTGATCTAACTATGTCCTTCAATGATTACCTTAATATAAATTCCGGGATGGATCTCTGTGTCAATCAATTGTCACTTATGTGTATGAGTTCTGGGGAATTCTAAAAGAAACAAATATAAAGGCCAATTACAACATATCTTGTGATGGGGACAATACAAATGAAGCAGTCTTTTAGAAGCTTGGTTGAACTTACTTGATCCAAAAAGCTGTAGCCGCATTGTATTCGGCGTAGGATAAGTTTTTACTCTCAACATGCTATGGCTGCATTCTGCAAACATTAAGCAAAACACTTGTATCAGACCGAGTGTCCAACTTATTTGTGTGAGCTGCGAAGTACACATTTATGATTCCTCAGCGAAAAACAGTAACTATAGTTTCAACATCTCAAATTGCATTCAGTTTATTCCAATTGTAGTCGTTCCTCCACTAACTTCCACCAGGACTCGCGGCCCTAGAGCCACAGACAGATACAATTACTTGGAGGATTGTTAACATAGTATCTCGGCATTGTTTAAATGTTAGTGGCCGAATGCCAGCACAACTGCTTGGACTGAGTGAATAACCGTGTCATGCTCAGGTGGCAGTGTGTAGCTTACATGCAGTTTATGCCCTTCAAAGTTTGCCCAGTGAGGCCGTGCACTCTTTTGAAAAAACAAAACGCTGCTTACTTATTTAATTAAGTCTTTTGGCAGATGGTCTCTGCTTCCCTGTGGACACCGTCAGGTCAAATCCTTATCAGTAGATTGTCATTTTTAAAAAAAACTTGAAGGCAGCCTATCTCCTTACGTTGAGTGGTGGCGGCCAGTCAACCAATCAAGGCAATCAAACTTGCAAGATTAAATCCACTTTATCTTGGAGTCTTATAAGACATGTAGTTAGGTTCTGACCATCTGTTATGGGGGCCGGTAGTGCATTAATCATATTGAAAAAGCCAAAATCATTCAGTTATCAATAACACAACCTTGAGCAGAATTTTACAATTCTTCCTTTCATGTAAACTTCCTGCCATGGGCTCATAATTGGAGTGTGATGTTCCACAGTAGAAATTATTATTGGAGATGAGGTTTATTGCAAGACTCACAGTGTGGGAAGCATCAGTGTGAGAACACTACTTGCCACATATCTGCATGCTAACCAGTAACGTGTCTAAATATACAGACTCACCTGGTAGGTAGAGTTATTTTTTATTGTGTCATCATAATGCCACCTCTTTTTCTGAGGTAGTGGGAACTGTAACTTCATGATTCTCAGTCCGCATTATCCATACCTTCTGTGCTGGAATTCAGTGGATAGCGGAATGTGTCCTACCGCTAGTCGCACATTCTGAAGTTCAGTCATCTCATTCAGGTCATCTGTTAGAGTGTTAAACCGCAGTATAAGATGTGCCTCTTTTTGCATCAGTCGTCTCTTAAGGTCTCCTCCTCTGGGGTCTGGTAATACAACTGCTAGCACTGTCCAAAGGAAATCGTTTTCTGAATGATGGTTCTCAATGCAATGATTGACTAATGGGGCAGTCATGACTCTATGTTGTATTCAAGACTTATTGTCTTGTGGTTTGTTGCCTGCCTTGTTATGTTGGCCTAGGCCTAGCTGCCATGCTGCTTTTCTTTGCGCACGTTACATTGAGCCAGGGCTCCTCGCCCTTTGCTCTTGCTAAGTTCTTTTGCGCTGTCTGCATTTTCTGTCTTTCACCTTTTCTCTTGTTCGATTTGGGCTCAGACTGCACAACATGTACAAGGTCACATAACAATGTATTTCGGTTCTTCCTGATATGGCCAGTCTCGCGCACCCAGACATAACATTAGGCGCAAATGCCATGAAACTTGGTGTGCCTTTAATACTGCAGTTTTACTGGCGCTTGACACACTTGGAGGAATCCTTTCCAGGGAGAGGAGCTGTGATTGTCTGCTGATGTAGTTCTGCATCTAGAGACCGAGGTATGAGGGTTCGCTAGTCAAAGCCCAGAGGTCTTCTATTTTTATAATAAACTATCTTACTGCACGGGAGGGTGGTAATGTTATTTAGACATTTATCCACTGAGTTATGAAATGCTTTCCCCGTTTGTATTCTATGGAATTGAAACCATGCTGCTTATATTATTCATATGCATTATGCTATTAGTGCTGACACGTGTACTGTACCTTAGAGCACGTAAGTTGAAATAAATATTTTAATCTACCCTGTGTCTCTTCATACGCGCATTGTGGACAAGTACGAGTGAGTGACGAAAGAGTGTTCTTGCTTCTGCGAGTCCTGAGATAAAGATACCGTGTTCTGGGTTGTCCAATCATTGGTGCTTTGGTACTAATGGGATGCTAAGCTAGTTGGGTTGGGGTTTTGGGTGCTACGGTATATGGTAGGCAAACCACTGTATTCTGGGGTCCTATTATCCTGTGCATAGCTCTGTGTATGTGCAGAAACCCTATGACATGGCGCCCAACGTGGGGCAGCTTATCTGCGAGATGCTTGAGTAGTACTTGTGCTTGTCCACAAAACCCTCACGTACGCTTCCGGAGGCGTAAGTGACGGTGATACCTCCTATATTGAACGTTTTATAGGTTCTTTCAAGCTTGAAGTTATTAAAAAAGGTTACATAAATAACCCATTTTGTGCTCCCTGTTAGGTTGTCGAATACAATTGTTTAGTTATGGCTGGTGTGGCGATAGCTGCACATAGCCGAGGACCACTCCGAGAACACCTAGGTGTATACGGAGTGCCCGATGCTGGGGTCGAGTTGGTCTTTGTGGTTCAAGCCGATCCGGCTTATCACTTTGAAGTGTTTTACACTTGGATCACTTTTGAGGCGGTGGATGCAGGTGATAAGCTGTTTCATGAATATAAACCCACCGCTATTCCTGCTGCCTATCGACCCTATACTAATCTTGAAGTGCCTCTCACGGCTTGGCAGCACCGTGTTTGGTTTAATGGCGCCCTCCCACAACCAACTACCGCAGTTCGTTTAGGCCCCTTATCCATTGAGGGGGCCACTTGGCCTGTATTGGCTGGGTATACCCCGCATCCAAATTATCTGGCATTATCGATTGCGGATCTGCGCACTATGCATACCGAACTGGTGCGAGTGCATAGAGCCTTAGTGACATACGTTACAGGTAGTCTCCATGGAGCTGCTCCTGTAGTCGCTGGCCAACCAGCTGTTGCAGCTGGAGTGACCATAAGTCCTGTCATGGTAAATTCTGTGATGGGCAAACGTCCACAAAATAAGGACGATTATCCTTACTGGCTTGCAGAAAAGTTCGATCAGATAGAAGCAGTGTTTCCACATACATCCCCAGTGGATAAACACCGCATCCTTACGATAAGTTTGCCGAAAGACTTAATCCCCGATTTGACATCATGTGAAAACTGGGGTAAGGTATTCGCAGCAGTTTATTCAAAATGTTTTGGTACTCCTTCCATGACGGTTCTACCCTCTGTAATTAAAAAGTACAGGACGAACATGGCCCTGAAGCGGCTGTGGAATTAGGGATGAGACTAGTGGGAGTGTTTGATGTAGTAGCTGAACTGATCCTTGGAAATGTCAAGGGCGATGCTATGAACTTTCAAGTAGCGAATGCTTTGGCTTTGGTCCCAGAGTTGGACAGGCCTCGCGAATTACCGAAAATTATAGCCCGGGCTTATAAAACAATTGGAAGAAATAGCCTAGGCAACAAGCCTTTTGTAAAAATGCAAACTCAATCGCAACCACAAATTACACAAACAAAAAGTACATCTGAGAAAGATGATAGACCAGTCTTCACTAAAAAGAGTTGGAGACAGAAAAAACAGGGTAAGCAACAAAAGAAGCCGGGGTCGAGAGGCGCTTCCCCAGTTTCGGTTTCTTCTGAACGTACTTATGATTTACGTGATAGGTCGAGAATTAAATCACCAGAAAGGTTTCAGAGCTCTGATACGCGTTCTCCTCGTTCTTCACAGGCCCAGACGTCGTCACAGGCTGGTGGAGGAGGACGGCAAGATAGAGGAAGGGGCCGAGAGGCTCCCCAGGAGCGAGACCAACCTCGACAACAAGTCAGAGGGAAAGCAGAAGACTTTCACCTTTCTCGACCGCAATTTCAGAAGAAAAAAGTTGCCGCTGTAACAGCGAAATATGCCACAGACCGTGAGAACGAGACTCCTGAATTGGACGTGGGCAGTGACCCTCCTAGACAGCGCCGCGGAAGTTACCATAGTGCGGGAGGCGCTACGTCCTCATATGGAGGCGACAGCAACTGAAACATTCGTTACTGTAGAGACATCTGACACCAGAGTGGCACCCCCTGACAGACTGTACAACATAGTCATCCAAATTGAAGGTGATATACCGCGTGAAATAACAGGGATTTTTTGGGAAAATCTAACCTCTTCATATGACATTTTGTTAGCAGAGGTGGATTGGCCACCCCCATTCGTTCTCGCTGCACATGAAGGAGAGGAGGTAATCCTTCCAAGCTTTTCAAGGCATGTCCCAAAACACAAAGCTGAAGCACTTGCAGCTGAGTGGGCTGTGTACCTGGCTCCAGCGTTATACCGTAACCATGTGGGATGGGATGTAGAATCACCTCCCCATGCAATACCTTTGCGGTCACTACCGCAGCCACAACCCCAATATCCCATCAAACGGCAGGCAAAAGGCCCCGTCTCCGAAATTCTGACACAGTTGGAATATCAGGGAGTAATCGAACCATGCGTATCACCTATGAACAATCCCCTATTCGTGGTTTCTAAACCCGAAGGATCGTACCGCTTAGTTTTGGATTACCGGCATTTAAATTCTCATTGTCGGAACTTTGCGGTGCAGAATACACACAGTTCTGCGCTTGTAGACAGTCTTGTTCGTAAAAAATACAAAACGACACTTGACCTTTCAAACGGTTTCTACACGCACAACTTAGCCCCGGAGAGTGGTCAATGGACCGCATTCACATCCGGTGGTAAATTATTCCAGTTCCGGCGTTTACCCATGGGCTACAAAAATAGTCCGGGTGTATTCGCCGCCCGTGTTGTCTCTTTGCTAGACAGCATAGACCAAGATGCATGTTCGTACGTTGATGACATTTATCTGACGGACGACGAATTATTTCCGCATCTGTCCCGTGTGGACCGCATTATTCTTGAATTTGCGGAGCAGGGTTACAAATTTAACTTTGCTAAGTCACACATTGCTGAATTTACCGTTCTGTTCTTGGGCTATGAGCTCAACAACAAAGGTAAGGGCTTAGCCCCCCATTTCTTGGAAAAATGTGCACATTTGTGCCCCCCAAATACTCTGAAGAAACTTCAGTCTTTGCTGGGTTTCCTGAATTTCGGGCGTACTTACATTCCCGAATATGCCCAGCGTATCAAGCCTTTGTATGCTTTGATACAACCTACTTATTCAAGGTCTTGCTGGCTGCCTGAGCATACCTTGATTCTGCAGTCTTTGCAGACAGACCTATTGGAGTCTAAATATCTTTTGACTCGTGATAACCACACAAACCTGGTGATTAGAATAATTCCGGGGCGGTGGGATTCACGTACTTAACCTTTAATGAAGGTGATACAGTACCCATCGCATACAAGTCGCATCTGTACACTTCCGCTGAATTGCGCTTTACATCTGTCGAAAAAGTTCTAACTGCAGTGCAAATGGCGATTCTAAAAGAACGCGCACTGGCACAGGGAAAGCGAATTCTGGTGGTAACACCCTGTCCTGCCCTAGAGGCAGTAACAAAGGCAAGTGTACCGAACTCAAAAGCAATGCATCCCCGTTGGATACAATGGGCTACATCCTTGACGTCATCAGACGTCACCTTTATTTTCGATTCTTCTCTTCAGACTCAGGAGTTCTTACAGTATGAATTCGTTCATCCTCCTCCTCTGTTTATATTGCCGCTTGAGGATTACAAATGTGTGATCTACACAGATGGTTCGGCGCAACCGGCCACTGGGTCCAAGCACGCTTATTCAGCTGCATGTGCTATTGTTGCGGGTTCCTTTGTAAATGGAACGTTCAAATCCTCTGTAGTGCACACTCGCACACTTGGAGATAGTACCGCACAATTGGCCGAGCTGCATGCATTGCTACTTGCACTTGAGTTCGCTTCTCAGGATGAGACTACTCTTATTGTATGTGATTCCTTCTACTGTGTACAATCTTACAATGACAATCTATTTTTCTGGTCGAAAAATGGCTACAAGGACGCAAAAGGGAGCACAATTAAGCATAAAATGCTTTGGGTTCGAGTGGCAGAATTGCAACAACGTCTGCCCCTCACACAGGTGGTTCACACCTTAGGCCATCAGCGGGTGGGCGCACACGCTATTGGTAACGATCTGGCAGATGAAGCTGCCCGTTCGGCAGTAGTCACGTGTTCAGTAGCAGCGGTTACCAGGTCCATGTCTAAAATTGACTCTGTTATTCTAGCAGCTATTGCTGCAACAAAGGAAGGTGTTAATTACCCTACAGGTTTTCCTTCCAAGTATTCTTACAAGTTAAGTCCCGAACAGGTTCCTTATGTAACAATACCTGACGTTGGAGATCGGCTGATCCCCAACGCGGACCGCAGGAGTGCCTTGATATCAGCTGCACACGAAGGCATGGCTTCTGCTCATGCAGGTGTGTCAGCTACAGTTTCCATCTTGCAGCAGCGTTATTGGTGGCGTGGATTGTATAAAGACACCCGTGCTTTTGTGCTTTCCTGCGACGTTTGTCAACAGATTAAGCCTTCCACGGTAACACGCCCTCCACAGACCCCGCTCTGCATTGCTAACAGACCCTTTGGGTGTGTTTACTTGGATCACTGCGGTCCATTCTCATCAGACACTGCCTATAAATACATCTTAGTAGCAGTGGACTTGTGCACACGGTTCCTCTGGGTCTGGCCACAACGTAGTGCTGACGCTCGAAATGTAATCAGGGATTTGCGTGTCTTTGTGGGAATTTTCGCATGCGGCACCTTCCATTCGGACCAAGGTCCGGCGTTTGCCTCTAGGGCTTACAAGGATGCAATGGCTTCGCTTGGAGTGCGGGTGAAATTTTCGTCTCCGTATAGGCCTGAGGGCAACTCTATCGTTGAACGAATGAACCGTGACTTAAAGCAATCCTTAACAGCTAGAGTTATAGGTACTGGCAGGAACTGGCTGGCCCACTTGTATACCGTTCAGCGTGCACTTAATAATCTCCCTAGAAGACCTCTGGGTGGGCGGACCCCATACGAAATGCTCTTTGGCATAAGAATGTTTGTGCCTGACCTTGAGGGTCCAGACATCGCGGCGCAATCCGCCAAGTTTGATGTAGATAATCATTCTGCTAGGTTACAGGACTTACAAGAAGCCCGAGACAAACTTGCAACTACACATTTGCCTTCAGCCACAGATCCTGCGTTGCAGATTCCGGTAGCCGGCTGGCTTCCAAAGGTTGGAGAACTGGTTCGAGAGAAGGTTGAAAACAAAAAGAATTCGGCCCCTCTTTTCGTGCACCGGTTCCAGTTCTGGGCTTGAAGGGAACACGTACAGTCATTTTACCACCGCTTCCTGGTCGCAAGGAGAACAGATACATCTCAGTGGAAAATGTCAAGCTACAGCGCCTGGCCGATCCTGAATAGTGTCACACCAGCGGTCTCTTGTCCTGCCATTTATCGGACATATGTTCGTGGCCCATCTACACGAACGGTCGCTGATGCGGTAATTGAGATGGTTGATTTGCCTGAATCCTCTCCTTTGCCTGAAACTCTAATTGATCCCCAACTCTCCACCAACATCGACGAGGACGAGTATACCTATCCTGCATCTGAATCGGTGGCGCATCAACCAACAACGCCACTTGGCCCGACTCGTTATTCCTTTGATTCGGATTCCACTTCTTCAAAAGTCCCATCCAAGTTCAGTATTTTTGTATCCTGGTTTAGAGACAATTTTTTGATTCCACCCTGGACATACATCTGGTTGGTACTTTTCTTGATTTTTTTGTTCATGTCCATTGGCTTTGTCACAGTGTTTTTTCTACTAATCAATGGTCACTATTTACCTGAACGCTCTGCTGTAGACTATGTTTCTGGAACTTTGGCTCCTCATTCCTCGTCTCACATCATGAAGCGTGACCACACATTTGTGAACATTTCAGCTTTTCCAGTTGCTGATGGCATCGTATGGGATGCAGTGAACTATCAAATCCATGGTCCGACGGAAATTATTAATGTACCTAATGTCCTTCGTGTTTCAATGGGTGATGTAGTAAAAAATAACATTCATTCTGATGATTGGGATGTGCATGCCGTTGAAGCATTGTTTGCCGATTTAAAATATTATGCATCTTTTAATGCTGAAGATTTATATATGAATTCTGCGAATTATGCCGATTTGTATTGTTACCAACATTGGGGTAATCATTTTCTCCATAAGCCAAGTGCCCTGCGTAGTTCTGTTAACTACACCCAATGGGAACATTGTCCAAACCCCTTGCCAGGTAGCTCACAAACTCTTCGAAATAAGTTTACCTATTTTACTGATTTTAATCGGTCAAACCCCGCATCCTATTATTTTAGACTACATACCACGTCAACTCAGAAAATTATGTTAACACACACCAAATTGCTTTATTCGGGTTCCTTTTTAAGTGCCCTAGCAGTGGGTGGTTATGAGTACTGGGAGGATACAGTAGATTTGAAATCTATTTGGGGCTCCAAGCCATGGCAGGTACAAGGAACCGAGGCATTGCACCGTGCTTGCCTTATCCCTACCCAAATTATGTTCCTAAATGATTCTATTTATCAGACTACGTGTTGGGGCTTAGCTACCACTAAACAATTAAACACGCCCTCAATTCCATCCCTGTCGAGTTTTCCCAATGATAGCTCACGTCTTAACCTGTCCCTGGCGACCCTACAGGCTCTGTTACAGAATAATTCGTTTAATGTTTCCGAAATCGATCTGTCACCCTGGTTGGTATGGCCTATATCATCTAATGCATGCCAAATGCGTTTTCACGACTCAGGTACTGGCTACACACAGGATAGGCCTGATCCGAGATTTACTGCTTCCCGTACTGTCACTACATATTCTGTTGGTAAATTATGCAAACAATGGCTACAACATTCGTCCCTTGATTCTGTTAAACAACATTTGTCCCTCCTTTCAGGCACTATTGATCTGTCCGACTTTGTTTTGGGACCTCGTGGTCCCCGACCTAAGAGATTCATTTATGAAACGTATAATGAACTCTGGAAGCTGTCACAAATTGAAGCTGCTTCCCGTCTTCGGGAAATAGATCAAGCAAATTTGGAAAAGGTGCTTGCTGTTGTTGACAATAGTATTAATACCCTGTCTTCTCGCATTTACACTTTAGAGAATATTGTGTCCTCTGTTGTTGATATTGTACAAGATGATGTTTCTGTGTTATATCATGGTCAGAATCAATTGCGCTCAGTTATGCAGTTTGCATGGACTTTACAAACGCTCAAGTTAGGTAAAGTTCCTTGGCATTTTTGAACACCTCTGCCTTGTTTCTACCTTTTAATTTAACTGACAAACAGCAATTCATGTCCATGAAAGATGCAACTTACACCTTATTACATATCGAAAAGATGGATCCTTTGCCGTTCTCTGTTGCAGAACTCGATTCTGCTGTGTGGCTAGTTCATGGGGTTATCGCTTTACCTTTTTCCTTGTTTGAATTTGACTCGTGCATGAAACATTATCCTGTGGGCCGTTACCAGCCCTTGGGCAGTGCTTTCCTGCATGAACTCTGGTCCTTGCCTTTCATGTATAAATGCCTTCGGGACGGCAAGGAAGTTTTTCTCACGGGGAGTCCTGCGACTCGACTATGGGTCATTCGCTTATTTGTAAACACATTAAATTGCATGGCTCATGTAGCGTTTCCGCTCCTAATCTTGCTTGTGTGCTGAAAGGTATTCCTGCTCCTGTTATTTCTCCTACTTTCACTCTCCTTTCCAATGGTAGTTATTTACTTTTAAATAACGAAAACTGTTGTGGCCTGCAGGCTGGCATTCCTTACATTGTAACAGTTTCGCACAGGGTTGTCTGCTGCAAAAATGTGCTTTTTCCTCCCCCTCATGGCAAGGTTGATATCTCTATTTGGCCTTCCATCCCTACCATGGAGGCAGATTTCAATAGACTGAGCAGAATAAAGGCACTATTATTGAACGAGGAAGTTATGCTCACGTCCGCCCGGGAGACATTCATTCTCCAGGTGGCGAGTACCCACAGTGAAATACAGGCCCTTTTGAACACTAATCTCCCCCAACATTTTGGGGAGTTAATTCATCGTATTTTTAACGCATCTAACACTGAGGGTCTGGTACACTTTTTTAAGGTCGTGGGTCTGGTTTGGTGTCCTCCTTCCAAACTATTTTTGGTGTCATCCCGGCATTTATTCATTCTATTTTTTCCAGCGTCTTTGGCGGTTTCCCGTTGATCATCGCTTGGCGGCTGGTGTCCTGCTATTAATTTGTTTTCTGCGCAATGGCTGCTCCCCGATGGGACCTGCTCGATCCGGACCGCCTCCAGCTGCTCCGTGAGCGCCTTTTGGCTGGTTTTGGTGTCTTGCCATTGGCGACACTGAGTGTGTCATATACTCTTTCTTTTCGCTTTGCGTATTTCACTTGCGTGCAACCTGTAATGACTTGTGTCCGCTGTCCTTTCACCTGGACTTTGGATTATTGCCTCTCCAATTCGTCATTGTCTGTTCCGGATTTTGTTCAGTTGATGGGTCCCTTAGAGGCCCATGAGCAGGACTGTTCCGTTGCCGGCTGTATGGCGCCGTGCGGCTGCACTGGGGATTTTGGCGCAATGGGATATCTGGGCGGCTGCCCAGGATCTCCTACATCAAAGCTATTTCGATTATCACGCAAGTTGTCCCGCATTGCTTTTGGATGCTCCCTCTGCTGAGGAGCATTCCTGCTCTTTTGATCTCATGGATTGGATGGCATCTATGTTTTTTGACGATTCCAATGATGTCCTCTTGGAGGGTATGGCTTTTTTCTGCACTTACACTTTCATGGATTGACTTGTCCTCCGCCGTTTGGGCGCTCCCTGTGCTCTACTGGATTTTTTTCTTTTGGCCCTCTGTCAAGGCCGCCGGACTGTCCAGGGGAGGGTGTCTTGTGGTTTGTTGCCTGCCTTGTTATGTTGGCCTAGGCCTAGCTGCCATGCTGCTTTTCTTTGCGCACGTTACATTGAGCCAGGGCTCCCTCGACCTTTGCTCTTGCTAAGTTCTTTTGCGCTGTCTGCATTTTCTGTCTTTCACCTTTTCTCTTGTTCGATTTGGGCTCAGACTGCACAACATGTACAAGGTCACATAACAATGTATTTCGGTTCTTCCTGATATGGCCAGTCTCGCGCACCCAGACATAACATTAGGCGCAAATGCCATGAAACTTGGTGTGCCTTTAATACTGCAGTTTTACTGGCGCTTGACACACTTGGAGGAATCCTTTCCAGGGAGAGGAGCTGTTATTGTCTGCTGATGTAGTTCTGCATCTAGAGACCGAGGTATGAGGGTTCGCTAGTCAAAGCCCAGAGGTCTTCTATTTTTATAATAAACTATCTTACTGCACGGGGAGGGTGGTAATGTTATTTAGACATTTATCCACTGAGTTATGAAATGCTTTCCCCGTTTGTATTCTATGGAATTGTAACCATGCTGCTTATATTATTCATATGCATTATGCTATTAGTGCTGACACGTGTACTGTACCTTAGAGCACGTAAGTTAAAATAAATATTTTAATCTACCCTGTGTCTCTTCATACGCGCATTGTGGACAAGTACGAGTGAGTGACGAAAGAGTGTTCTTGCTTCTGCGAGTCCTGAGATAAAGATACCGTGTTCTGGGTTGTCCAATCATTGGTGCTTTGGTACTAATGGGATGCTAAGCTACTTGGGTTGGGGTTTTGGGTGCTACGGTATATGGTAGGCAAACCACTGTATTCCGGGGTCCTATTATCCTGTGCATAGCTATGTGTATGTGCAGAAACCCTATGACATTATGTTGAATGATTCTCTGTCTAATCTCTTGATTCGTCTTTCCTATATGGAGCCTGTTCCAGGGACAACTTATCCCATATGCAACATTCTTGGATTTACAATTTGAAAAGTCAGTATGTTTCCATTCAATATCCTTATGTATGAACTCACTCCCTTCAATTGTTTGATTGCAGCATGTATATGTGCCACATTTGTGGTGTCCGTCCACCGGTGTCAAATTACACAGCTGCCTCAAATTGCTTTTAAGTGTAGATGATGGTATGTGTGCTCGGACCACCTGACATTTTTTGCTGCAGTCCTTTTTCAGAGTGAACAAAGGTCTCTCAAAAGATTTGCCCAATTTGAAAACCAAGTGCCAATTTTTGTAAAATAATCCTCTTGAATTGGTTAGTCTGTGGACAAAATGTTGACACGCAGACCAGCTGGTCAGACACCTTTTTCTCTTTTTTAACCAACAGTGATTCCCGCGGCATCCACAAAGCTCTCCTCGTGGAATATTTAAGCAGCTTCTTTGGGTAGCCTTGTTCCTTCAGCTTTACCCACAAATTTTGTGCATGATGAAAATATTTGACTTTTTCAGAACAATTGTGCATTATTCTTAAAAATTGCCCCTGTGGCAAATTGTCTCAAAGGCTGAAAAGGTGATGGCTAGAATAATGGGGAGCTTTGTTGCTGTCAGTCAGTTTGGTTTGTAATGTAGTCTTCAACTTCCCACTATTTTCAACTACTTCAACATCTAGAAATGTGATGGTTGTGCAGTTGCTGTTCAGAAAACGTTATATCTGCTGATCTGTTATTAAACCAGCTGAAATACTGGTTCAAAGAGTCTTTTTGGCCTGTCCAAATACAAATAATTTCATCAATATATCTCACCCAATTTGAAATGTGGTGAGCAAAGGGAATGTTTTGGTAGATGAAATGTTCTGCGAATTTAACCATGTAAAGGACTGCAAATTCTGGAGCAAAGGGACAACCCATGGCCATCCCTTTCATTTGCACAGAAAACTCTTTACAAAATGCGAAGTTGTTCTTCTTAAGAGCAAACCGAACTACCTCTATAATGAATTTAGTAGGGACTTGATGCAGCATTACTCTCTTCTCTAAATAAGTCTCAATTGCTTCAAGCCCATCTTCTAGAGGTATCTGGGTATAAAGTGACACAACTTCTAAAGTGACTATTCTCTGAATCTCTGAGCTAAAATTAAGACCCTCTATTTTATAAATGAAATTCATGTTGTCTCTAAGATAAGGTGAAACATGCTCCATGAAGGGTTTCCAAAAAAACATCAACGTACTTGGCAATGGGTTCCAATACTGAATCGCAGCCAGACACTATGGGGCGTCCTGGAGGTGTTTTGTCATTCTTGTGTCATTTCGGGAGTAAACAGAGAACAACTATCCTAGGGTTGACTTTTTTCAAGAAATCACATTCTTTTGTCCCAATCAAACCTGCATCAAATGCCTTTTTTCACCATGGCAGCAATTTCACTTTGTATCTCCTTGGCAGCATCACCTTGACAAATGACGATGGCTTTGCCTTTGTCTGTCTGTTTAATTATGATTGTTCTTGTATTTCTGCAAAGCAGCCAAGGCATCTCTTTGGTCTTTCGTAATATTATTTTTAACAAACTCCTTTTTCTTCTCAAGTTCATTTATAGTGGAAAGAACTGTCTGCTCAAAAATGAGGACTTCTTTAGGAATGGTGTTAGGCAGAGGACAAAAAGTGGATTTATTATTTAATTCAGAGGCTTCACTGTTCTGCGGAGGATTGTGCTCTAGGAAAAAAGCCTTCAGCCATATTTTTCTGCAAAACTCAATCTTTTCAGTTTTCAAACGTACAAAATGTGTATGTCTCGCAGGGACAAATGACAACCTTTGCCGAGAATGCTCTCCCCTGCTTCAGAGATGGATCTTTTAGAGAGATTTAAAATTGGAGATATTACTGTTATTTGGAATACTGCCAGCTGGTTGTCATTTCCCATGGTTGGTTGTTGTATCTGTTCCTGCCTCTTCCTCTTTGGCAGTCTCTCCCTAAAAATGTCAGCTGATTCCTTGTTTTCGGAGTTTGATTAGAGGTGCCTTCCCCTGCATCAGATTCGCCTGTAGAGAATGAAGAGGTATCAGAAAAAGAAATGAACTGGCATCTAGATCTTCCTTGATATTCAGGCACAAATCTTCCAGAGTCAGGGTGAGTGTAAAAGTCGTTTTCTAAATGCAGATAAACTGATTCCAGATTGATAGATTTTTTTGTCTCTTTCAAACTTCGTGTTCTTTTTATTGATAGTGAAGTCTTTGAACTTAGCAATTTCTTTCTCTATTTTTGCAAGTAATGTTTTATCTTCCGATAGTGACTGATTATCCTTGATTCCTTGCTCTAGTGAAAATATATCTGCCAATTGTTTCTTTGAAAGTCTTTGGGTTGTCTCAATTGTGAGTACTATTAAATCTCTACTGCATTTTGTACCTATGCACCTGTATCCCTTCTGGTAAGTGTTAGCATGGCAGAGCCAAGGATCATGTGCAAGCAATGAGGACTAAAGCTGAACAAGCACTCCAAGAAGAAGATTTATCACATTGCCCTCAGAGCCTGGAAGGACGTCCATCCACCACCCTGCACCTCAGAGGAAAATGAGGATGAGGTTGAAGAAGGAAATGAGGAGGACATTGAGGAAGCCCAAGTGCCAAGGAGCTGCATAACCTGCATTCTCAAGAGCAGGAAGCACTGTGTCTGCCAACAGTTTGTCCCCATCTGAGCTGGAGGACAGGCAGTGGGAGAGGGCCTTGAAGTTGCAACTGGCTACTGTTGCCCTTAAAGAGAAAAGGTTAGCTGCTGAAAAGAAGGCAGAAGCAACCTTTGTACTGGAGGAGAAGAGTTTGACCATGGCACTTGAAAACAAGGCGGCCCTGCTGATCCACAAGAGGAACCAGCACAAGACAGACTTGAGGTCCCAGATGGCCTCTGAGTCCAGCGAAAATGATGGCAATGATGTTGAAGTTCCTAGAAGAGTATAACACAGAGTACACATCCTGGGCCTAGTTATAGGGTGAGGGATGACATTGATAAATGGTTTGCAGCTTAGTGGTTGTTTTGCAGATGCATAGAGTCATGGAGGAAGACTTGAGGGTTCCGGTGGAAGCACATTCCCAACGTTTGGAGGGGTACACTACTGAGCCTAGATTCAGCTGACTGAGTTAAAAATGGGCCCATGAAAGACACCCTCATTGCTAAATTTTGGACTAACCCCAGAGAAGTATTGCCTGAATTCAGGAATAGCACGAAGCAGGCACACCATTCTTAGAAGGACTTTGTAGTTGTCTCTAACATTACGATGGGCTATACAATTAGTTTAAGAGGAGCACATCTTGATTATTTCCTTTACAGAGTTACACCAGCACCTGATAGATTTCAAGCTCACTTTGCTTATAGGGCTTGGGAAGGAAGCAGATCTCTAGATCAGCACCAGAGTGTCTAGGCAGGTAGCCAGTAGTGATTACAAAAAGGGTAGACCATATTCCACTGTGAAAGGGAAGGCCAGGATATTACAGAAAAGTTCCCTAAGGGGTCCCAAAAGAGTTTTGAGGGGAGGAATTCCCAGACCACTTCTGAGCAGAAAAGTCAGAGCTTTGAGGGGAAGAAGCCAATGGTGCCTTATCACCAGTCCCAGTGCTATGACTCTCGACACACGGGCACAAGATTGAGGACTCTGTATGTAGCTGGAATCCACCCACGGGGACAGTCTACAGGGGTGACTAGTGCGGTCCTAGATATAGATTGTTCTCAGGAGGAAAAGGTAGAGCATGCCCTAGTATCGCTTAGAGGGGAGGTGTATGTAGAAGGTAAGCTCTGATCCCTGAGGGTGGTAGATATACTTTCAAGAAGGACACAGTGAATGCCACTGCTCTGCAGGATACCTGTGTCAGCCAGGTCATGGTGGTAGCAAGACTGGTTTCCCCATACAGTATGTGCCATGACAGATGTGTAGGGCAATGCAGGCCTATGGGCAGGAGTATGTCCGCTCTATGGCAATAGTATCCTTGGAATGGGAGGGGGTACTTGCACAGAGGAGGGTCATTGACAGTCGCCACATTGACGGCATCCTTGGAAATAAACTCCCACCTGTGTGAAAAGAGCCTGGGAGGGGTGGCTTCACAAGGCACCCCAAGAACAAAGATTCCTAGGGGTACTGTCCCTGAACAGGGGTTACAGAAGCCTAGACAAAGAGTAAGGGGGAGAAGGTGGATTCCATCCACAGTAGGAGGACTAGAGGATCAGGGGTTACCAAAAGACTGACCCTTGTGGGCCACTTCTAGTCTAGAGGTCCCACCAGCACTGTCACTGAGACAGCAGACCAGAGACCCACACCAGGCACACCCCTACATGACACTACCAGAGTGTGTCACCCTTTATGGGGGTCTACTCAGAAAGTCCTGGACTGCAAGGCTCATGTTCAGTTCTGGGGTACAGACATTGAGTTGAAGAGCCAGTCTCTGGTTGTCACTCCTGAGGTGGTGGTTTAGGAGCGGGAGGAGGTGTCTACAACCTGACATTGTAGCCCCTCCTCACTTGGAGAAACATAGCAGGCTAAAGGGACCTCAGGAGCAATTGGGGCACTTCTTGACAGCTCCATAGATGGATGTGAGGTCTACCCAAGGCCCAAGATTGGAGCATCAATCTGACTGTATATGGCCAGGGACCTGGTTCCAGACATTGACATCTGTTAATGGACTCTGTTGGTTGCTTGCCATATGGGCAGAGCTGGTCTTCACCTGGGAACAGAGGTCTGACATCCTCCTTGTTAGCCATGGTAATGCTATTCACCTGCTGGGATACATCGGCGGGTATGATAGGGTAAGTCCTATCCTCTATGATGTCCCAAGAGGAGATGGGTTCCACGTGGATAGGGTTAGCAGCTTCGGAATATGTTGACAGAAGGATACTAGTAGGTTTATAGGGGCATAAAACAGACAAGGGCCACTGCAGAGGCAGCAAATGGTCCATATTATATTACCAGAACAGGTGAGTCCAGCATAGGGATTGATAAATCTACCCTAGCTCTTGGCTGGGGCCTGCCTGTATAGGAAATCTGCCTTTTCTATGTGATCATCCCAGATTTCTTGCCTTTTGCTGGACCCTATATTTTTGCTGGCTTTAGAACTCTGCAGTTTAACCCTGCTCGTCAGTGTTACAGTGCCTGTGCTCCCCTTCTTCAAAAATGGTTGAATTGGCATACTCCTAATTGGTATATTTAAGTTGGCTATAACTCCCTAGCATATGATACAAAATGTACCCAAGGACCTGCAAGTTAAATTCTACCAATGGACTGCGGCACCTATTGTGCCTTCCACTATAGTTTGGGATTTTTATTGTTTTGTATTTTGACTTTGCTCCTGTTTTGATACTGTGAAAATACTGTACACATTTCCCTTATTTAAGTCTGTCTGCTCTGTGCCGTAGCTACCAGTGGGTGAAGCTCAGATTAATTTAGTGACCTTGAGGATTCACCCTGACAAAGGTTGTGATTATTTCTTGAGGTGGGTAGTCACCCACGCCAAACAATAAGCCAATTTCTTAAACACCATGATTGGAATGCTGAGATTGGCTCAGTCCATCAGAATGTTGGCTCTAATTACTGCTGTTTCCCTTTAATATAAGTTCAAAGAGAGTGTGTAGGAGAAACACGAAACAGACAGCAACCATTGACCTGTCTGTCTGCCCTTATTTGCTGAGATTAGAGGGGTGCCAATAGGCCTTTTTCCCACATGTTGGCCGCCAACAAGGGGCATTTGCCTTTTCCTTCATTATGCAGTCTTGCCTTCTGCTCTGTCTCTAATTGTGAGATGGGCAATGAACAGCACGTAAAGCCCTCTTTAGAAGATGTTAATCATCATGATTAGTGGGCAATTAAGTTTAAAGATGCAGGCAATGTTACAGTGTTAATGAATGTAAAAATCAGTGTTCTGACCCGGTGCTGAAATCACATTGAATGTTTTAAATAAAAGTGAAAAAATGTCTGGCTTTATTAATGAAAATGCTGGTCCTGTTTGTGTGCTGTAGGCTATGAGTTGATTAAGCGGAGGGGTCGTGTGTATCATTTGTGAGGATGCGATGGCATGAACACCACGTTTCCTCTCTCCTATATTATACTGGGCAATCTCTTTCTTTCTGACGGAACTTTAAACGCT
This sequence comes from Calotriton arnoldi, assembly GCA_963921515.1. Taxonomy (NCBI): domain Eukaryota; kingdom Metazoa; phylum Chordata; class Amphibia; order Caudata; family Salamandridae; genus Calotriton; species Calotriton arnoldi. The sequence continues at coordinate 32,646 of CAWUFW010013610.1, read as the reverse complement.
GTTTATCATTTTTAGCCATAGAAGTGCAAGAAAAACTATAGCCCAGGAGCTCTGAACAGACTGTCATTTGGAGCAGTGGGAAATCATTGTGTCTTATGAAGGCTGACAAGTTAACATCTGTTTATCCATATGTGAATGATGCCACTGCGTTGCAGGTTTAGTACTTCTGAAAATGTCATATTATTTGTAAAACCATGTTGTTTGGTTTGAAAAACATACACATATTTATTGTTAAACCCTGTACTTCATACTTCAATAGTTTTTTTAAAGGAAATTACAATGAAAAGCCTGCATGATGCACAATTTGCTGCTTCGGATGCGTGGGAAGCTTTGATGTGTCAACCTCTTAGTTCCGCGTTCCACAATATTATTTAATGGTCCTACTTACACTCTGCAGTATATTTGTTGTTGTAACTTATGCAGTTGTTGAGTACATATAGATTTCCCATTTTTCTCTACAGCTTGCATTTTGCTGAGTGGGTTTTTTTATGACTTTTCATAGATTATCTCGGAATACATCATACTTTATGTTATTCATGAAATAAAAGTGAAATTTCGTGGTAAGATAGGTTTGTGTTTGTCACATTAATCATTGTTATAACACTTATTCATATTCATGGAGCATATGATATATCTGTCAACAACATGAGTGCTCTGAAAAAGCAGAAAGATCCACAAATATTGCATGTCCTCTTTTAAAAAAAATAAAATCATAGTTTATGAAACCGTTATCAAGAGTACATTTCAATAAAGGCCAAATGTGCTTTTTTGGTCTTCTTTGGTAAATCAAACTACCAGGCCTTCGGAAATCGATTCAGAAATTGCTCGCAACTGAATTAATAGATTTCCTTTTATCACAGCTGGTGCTTTCTGCGACTGCCTTAAGCAGAACTATTGCTATTGGTAAACCCAGTTCTGCCCATGGTTCAATTGATGTTGTGTGACGTTCTAGCTTTCACACTGCTTAGCAATTATGGAATTTAATGTATAAAAATAGCCCAAGTTAGGTGATCATTTCCATGAAATATGCTGCAAAATGTGGTGGGTGGCATGACGGAAGAGCTGGGAAACCCAGTTTACATACTATGTATCTCAGTTTTTGAAAACATTGTCCTAGACAGTGCTCATCTAATCACACATCGCCCAGGATGTGATTTGTATTACAGGAAAAATTTCCTGCTGCTGTTGCGCAGTGATGCAAATGAGCCTCATAATTTGCATTATGTAAATGCATATGCATTATTCAACCCGTCATACTTCGTTAGATTTAAATTCCGTAAAGCAGGTTTTTTTTTCGGTTCTACGTCATAATCACATCAGACAACGGTAAACTACATTATTTATTAATATAAATTTAACATTCAAGGAGCAAAGCACGGCCTGTGTACTGTCACAGTGGGTAAAGTTTAGGGACAAAGTCTAACACTTTCAATGTTTGAGTACATAACTGACAACTGCATCCTCTTACCCTGTTATTTCCTCTTAATGTCTTCCATGGTGCTTGCTTCCTCTCCTAATGCAGTACCTAGGTCTGGCGCCTGCTGCACAAGGCTATCTTTTCTGCTCCACTGAGGTGGTGTGGAGGCAGACCATGTAGTGATTTACTACTAAATTAGCAACAAGGCCGGTCTCCTCCTCAGTGAAGTTCCTCTTTCTTTTGAACAGGGCCGGCTGCATCAGAGAGTGTGGAGTCCTGGAATTTAGAAATTTTAGGGGTAAGAGGGTAGAGTTTAGGGTGTGTGATCTATTTTGTGTTTGCTGTGTGAATGTGTGTCTAAGTGTGTGAGTTACTTCAGGTGTCTATCTCTGTCCACTTTCATAAAGAGATGTCCACTCCAGAGGCGGAGATCTCCCTAACCAGGCATATAGCATAAAATACTAGTGTAAAATCACTCGTACTAACTTTACAGTTGCAAATCCAGTAGTAGGAGACTTCAACGTCTTAATTAATTTGAGGTGGATAGGGACTTGTAAGTCTACATCTAGATGTAAATCTACAAATGGAAATGATGAATTCCATCCAAGAGTAGATTTACACTTAGGTGTAGTAGTAAATCTATATGTGAATGGATCTTCACATATGAAAACTTACTTTTGTGAACAGGGCCCTAAATTTCTAACATAAGTACTGAAAAGTCATGCAGATCTCTCCAAAATGATACCCGCTTTACCGACCTTGCCAGAGTTATGCCAACTGTAATCTGCTGAATCCACATATATTTATGCAGCAGGTGCCATGACACACTGAGCTGGCTCAAAATGTGCTACTGGAGACATTACCATTTGTTTTGCATGAAGATAGAAAACACACATATATATCTTGACTTGAGTACATAGATATGTGGCCTGCCAGTTTTTCCATTTAACCAGTTATGAACACATGAAGAACTTGTTTATCACATTGTTACTTTAAAATAAAAAGAACATATCATAACATACATAAAGATACAGAGTTATGGTTACAGCAAACAGAAAACTACATGCAGAAATATTAGCAGTCTCTATCATCCGATTGTCTATAGCCTGTCTAAGCATTGGTACATTGGTTGTAGAAGAAGCGGATCTGATGGAAGGTGCTCGATGAGAGGACAACACAGGACCTTGAAAGTAAAGTAAGGAAAGTATTCAAACACATTTTTACAAACTCAATTTCTTAACATTTTAATTTGAAGTTGCATTTTTGTAAATCATTAAATACATCCAAGAGATTCATTGAGTGGTGTTTACAAATACCAAAAATGTAAACCCACTTAAAAAACAAAAACTTAAAAATGCAACTTGTTTTAGTGTTACCATATAGCAAAACAACATTCCTGTTTGTGCTGTATGGACATGTTTTGAAACAGGCCGTTTGTGTGGGCCACACATGATTGGAACTACTCCTGCCCCAGCTGTAGCAACCAAGGCACTTGTAACAGGGACCACATAAGAGAAATAATGAATGTGTGGAGATTAATATAAATAATTTACTATTTAAATAGTGGTGATTTTAGTGACTGTCTATGAGGAATATGTGTGTGATATATGCCTAACCGTGTAGGTTTGTAGTAGGATAAAGTAGTATCAATGGTTAAATCCAAACTAGGTGGGATACAGGAGTGTAGATTTCTTACCCGGTCTTAAATTGGGGTTCTCAAGAACAGTCAGTTAACATATCACTTGGTGGAGAAAACATGCATCTTGAGGGTGATAAGACAGAGATGGCTTCAGGTTCACTGTCTGGATTAGCCTTGGCCACCTGAAACCTGGAGAACTTCTCTTTCACCCACATCCTCTACTCCTACTCGTTCCTCTTAATGTCTTCCATGGTGCTTGCTTCCTCTCCTAATGCAGTATCTAGGCATGTTACCCGCTGCCACAAGGCTATCTTTTCTGCTTGTTGGACTTGGCCCTTTTTGGCTAAAGTTCCCTAAACTTTTTGCTTTCCCCCTAGACCTTTTTTCTGACATGGTGTTGCCAACTTAGATGCTTTGGACACTTTGCCACTGCTAAACAGTGTCAAAGTGCAAGTGCTCCCTGTATAAAGTGTAATGGTGATTGGTTGTCCATGATTGGTATGTTTGCCTTACTAGTAAAGTCCCTAGTAAAGTGCACTATGTGTGCCAGGACTGGTAATGCAAATGCTACTAGTGGGCCTGCAGCACGAATTGTGCCACCCACACAAGTAGCCTTAAAGAGGGAACTCAGGCCTGCCACTGCAGTGCCTGCGCGCAGTTTGTTAAACTGCCATGTTGTTCTGACAAGTGCACCCACTTGTCAGACCTTACCCTTCCCTTTCTATGCACATCAGACACCCCTATGGTAGGTCCAAGGTACCCCCTGGGCAGGGTGCAGTGCATGTGAAAGGTAGGACATGTACTAAGGTGTGTACCATGTCCTGACAGTGAAATAATCTCCATTTCGTTTTTCACTGTGGAAAGGCCATCTTGCCCATAGAATAAAATGGGGAGGCTGTGTAATATGTTTTCCAGCCTATCTTCTCAAAGGCTTAAGATGGAGAGGTTAAGTTTAGTGTGCCTGAACTCACAATGTAATAACACATCTTTTTATGAAGGTGGTTTTTGCATTGTGTGTTTAGAAGCCACTCTTTTAGAAGTGGCTGGGTTTTTGTGCTCTAACATTTCTGTGTGTCTCTGCCTGGTTGTGGATTGACTGTCTGGATTTGAAAGTTATAGGATCTGGGGAACGTCTTGAGCCAGGGGAGGAGATGAGACAGCAACAGGCTGACCTGCATCTGGAGTGTAGGGGGGAGGAGTAGCCCCTAGAGGTGAAGAGGCCTGGGCGGCAGCCATAAACCAATGGCTCCGTCCCCTGCTGAGTGATTGAGGATCCAGACCCCCACTATCAAAGGAATAAGGTGTCACTGGCAGGGAGGCACCCAGAACTGGTTTGAACAGGGGTCAGTGCCCCCCTGAACACAAAGACTTCAAAGACATTTAGGGGTATAACTATGAGAGCTGAAGCCCCTGAACTTTGGAGAAATGGATTGATCAAGATTGAACAAGACTGGAGCTACTTCATGGTCAAGAGGAATCTTTGCCAAGGAAGAACCAGCTGAAGAGACTGAAGGAATGGACTGACCCTTGCTGTGTGTTCTTGGGCTGGCCTGCAGTTTGCTGCTTTAACCAAGGAGAGGCTAAAGGGACTTTGATGTGTGCTGTGTCCCCCCTGCTTGAAAGGACTTTGCTGTGTGCTGTGTCCGGAAGTAACTTATCCCCAAGGGCCCGAGGTGAGCTGGCTCCCTGTTGCGGAAACTCAGGAACACAAAAGTTTCCAGGAGAGTCTCAGCGACGCTGTGTGCGTGTGCTTTTTGCAGCCTGAGACCCTCGTAAGAATTGCCCTGTGATCGTGGGCATCTGGAGTCCAAGCGAGTCTCAGCGACGCTGTATGCGTGTGCTTTTTGCAGCCTGAGCCCTTCGTGAGGATTGTCCTGTGATCGTGTGCACCGGAGTCCAAGTGAGTCTCAGCGACGCTGTGTGTGTGTGCTTTGTGTGGCCTGAGACCTTCGTGAGGATTGCCCTGTTATCGTGCACACCCGGAGTCCAAGTGAGTCTCAGCGACGCTGTGTGCGTGTGCTTTGTGCAGCCTGAGACCTTCGAGAGTATTGCCTTGTTATCGTGCACCCGGAGTTCAAGTGAGTCTCAGCGACGCTGTGTGCGTGTGCTTCGTGCAGCCTGAGACCTTCGTGAGGAGTGCCCTGTGATCATGCACCCGAAGCTCAAGTAAGTCTCAGCGACGCTGTGTGCGTGTGCCCTGTTGCAGCCTGAGATCTTCGTAGCATCAGCGGCCCGGACCGGCAGCCCCGGAGGAGCCGAGCCGCCGGCCCGAGCCCGCCGTTGCCAGAGCGGGACCTCGAACCAACCTCGTCGAGGGAGGGCCCGAGTCCCACTGCCCGGAATTCACAAAGATTGCATCGGAGGCCCAAGTCGCGGGAAGAGGAGAGGAGAGCGAGGTCGAACCCACCAGGTAACATGTGTCGAAGCCTGGGGCAGGGTGCGGGCTCGGAGGGAGACGCTCTTGGCCTCTCCCATTCCTGCAGTGCGAGCCTCTGCTTCGGCTCGTATCGCGGCCCGTACTTGCCAACGGAGTGGCAGTACCGGGGCCGGAGTGCGGAGCTGCACTTTTTGTTTACACCATACCCGTGTGGGGGCAACTGTTGATAGAGGCTGACTGCGAGTCAGTACGAGGGGCGGAGAGACCGCCTGAGGCACCGTGATCGGTGCTGGAGTGTATTACGCATTGCATTGTTTCTGCATAACGAACTACCTGATTAGTGTATTACGCATTGCATTGTTTCTGCATAACGAACTACCTGATTAGTGTATTACGCATTGCATTGTTTCTGCATAACGAACTACCTGATTGTCGTATTACGCATTGCATTGTTTCTGCATAACGAACTACCTGATTGTCGTATTACGTATTGCATTATTTCTGCATAACGAAATACCTGATTGTTGCGTTACGCATGGCATTATTTTTACATTGCAAAGTGCCTGATGCTAGCATTACAAACTGCATTATTTTTACATTGCAAAGTGCCTGATTCGAGCATTACGAACTGCATTATTTCTACATTGCAAAGTGCCTGATTCTAGCATTACGAACTGCTTAGCATTGCATTAGGACTGCAATGGAACGTTTAGAAGTGCTCATTAATATCACCAGAACTTACAAGGGCTGGCTGGCCTAACAACCGGCCAGGAAGAATATTAAAAATACGCATGTGTTGGTATTATATCGTGTGGTCTTATCGTATATATTTTTATATAAACTTATACTCGTTTTTATGAAACTCGTGTGGAGTCCATTTGTGGTGTCATCATTGGGTTGCTGTGAGCGTGGTTGCAAATACTTTACACATTTGCCTTGAAGATAAGCCTGTCTGCTCGTGCCAAGCTACCAAGGGGGTGAGCGGGGGCTATCCGAGAAGGTGTCCTTCCTTTTCCTGACGTGAGAGCGAGGGTCCCTATTTGGCCTAAGGTACCTACCTCAGTCAACCAGGAATCCTGGGTCTAACACTGCTCCACTGAGGTTGTGTGGAGGCAGACCATGTAGTGATTTACTACTTAATTAGCAACAAGGCCGGTCTCCTCCTCAGTGAAGTTCCTCTTTCTTTTGAATGGGGCCGGCTGCATCAGAGAGTGTGGAGTCCTGGTATTGAGGAAGTTCATTGGTAAGAGGACAGAGTTTAGGGTGTGTGATCTATTTTGTGTTTGCTGTGTGAATGTGTGTTCAGTGTGTGTGCGTTACTTCAAGTGTGTATCTCTGTCCACTTCCATACAGAGAGGTCCACTCCAGAGGCGGAGATCTCCCTAAACAGGCAGGACATAAAATACAAGTGTAAATTTACGAGTTGTGAATTCACAGTTGCAAATCCAGTAGTAGGAGACTTCAACCCCTTAATTAATTTGAGGAGATGGGGACTTGAAAGACTATATCTAGATGTTAATCGACAAATAGAAATAATGAATTCCATCCATAAGTAGATTTACACCTAGGTGTAGGAGTAAATCCATATGTGAGTAGATCTTCACATGTGAAATTTTTTTGGGGGGAACAAGGCCCTGATCTCTAACCAAAGTACTGAAAAGTCATGCAGATCTCTCCAAAATGATATCCCCTTTACCTATATAGCAAGCGTTATACCAACTGTAATATGTTTGATCCGTATATATTTATGCAGCAGGTGCCACGATACACTCAGCTGTTTCAAAATGTAAGCTGTTTGTAAGCAATAAATGAATAAACATAAGCGAAGCAAACCAGGACAGCTTTGCAGCTTAATTTTAGCATTTCTCCTTGTTGTTAATTTACTCTGAATATTCATTGCAAGAATAATAGATTTATGCTATCACACCATAAGGTGACTGGTATCGACTCTGCCCCTCTTGGTGCCACCCCAATTCTGCCATCCTTTTCTATGGGTTCCCAGCGTTTATATACCATTTCCAAAAGGGTATGTGACAGAATTTGTAATGTGAAAGAAAGCTTGGCTATGGTGAGTCTTCTAGCTGCTTGCAACACTTCGTGGCCCTCCCTTAAAGTCACTGGCATGCCCAACGTCATTTCCCTATCAGTCATTTAGATGCATGCCATTCTAAACTCAAACAGAGAGAAATGGATGCGGGCAAGGAATGCAATCACCATTCCACCAGCATCCCGGTGCACATTTCCAAGCAGTGCTTCTAAGCTCTGTACCCTTTTCAAGATGATTGCTTTCCCCCCCTATTTTCCGTCCCTGAAATCTTGTTAGATCATCTTGCCAAATTATTCTTGATAAAGCACAGTGGGCAGACAATTTCGAAGCTTTAGTGGCGCTTTCCCGGAGCAGAAAACTGCTCTCCCACTGACCTTAATTTTCATAACACTTACACGGAAACCAGCCTTCGAGGCTGAAGTCATTTTGGCTGTTTTGTTCAGAGAGAATGAGCAAGAGGACACATGCAATTTTCCCAACATTATAGAGATACCGTTTGATAAAATGAATACATGTTTTTATTTTATTTAATGATGCAGTAGAGTGGAATTTACCTTCTGAATCTGTAACAGGAAAACATTTATCTGCTGTTTTTCATAACTGCGTTTCAGCCAATTACATCTCGGTAACTAATGCGCCATAACAGAACCGCTGCATGAGCAGTGAATAATTCGGGGCAGATTTACAAACCCCTTGCGCCACTTTTGCGTCACTTTTAACATGGGAAAAGTGACGCAAAAGTGGCGCAAGGGGCTTGTAAATCTGCCCCTTCTTATGGCCAGATTTACTAAACAGCTGGACAGCCCCGCATGTTTATTAGGAGTCGTTCGCCGATGATGTCATCTAAAGGTTTGCGCCATGGCGCAAAGTCGTGTTCTGCCTGAGATCCGAACACGAAGCACACTCACCAGGTCAAATTTCTACACGTACATAATTGTCCAGGTTGATATACTGCATAAGATGATTAACAGATTTTGCACGTTACATATGGAAATGTGCTATGTAACTACCTTATTGCTTGAGCATGGATCCTATTTTAGTTATTCTGACTTTACATAGATTATTAGATGCTTCGCACTAATAACATAACGTAGTTATAACATAGCACTGTGTTCGCACCAACTTTCAGAGCACAAATCCTTTAACACATAAAAGGTGATCGATGCTGCAGTTTGTGCCAATTTGTGTCACGTGAAATACTTTGCCGCCCACACCACCTCATGCTAAGGTTTAGAAAACCTTGGCCTTAGTTTCCAAAAAAGCTGCAATTATAAGTGCTCATTTTATCATAGGAATGGAGACTTGAATTTTGCAAAATAGAAACATATATGACTTCATGCAGCAAAAACAAAGCATTATGAAAACTGAGCAATGTAAAACACAATTTAGCAGAAGCATCAGTAAAGCGCCCACTATTTTGCAATATTAGATGACGAATGGAGCATAATTATTTTACAGATTTGGAAAAGACACTATTAATGCTTTAGTACAGAGTCGAAAACCCCAGGATTTGAAATTTCATAGGTATGGTTTATTTAAGGGAAACCCAACGTCCCTGTATCTTTTGTAATATTAGAATGTTCTTTCACAGCTAATATGAAAACCCAGGATTTTAGGTCAGGATTAGAAGGCTGTAGTTTTGCCATTTTGAAGCTCTTTGACGATATTGCTATGAAACAAGCCCCATTAGTTTGAAGTAAAATGCCTTGAAAGTAGAATCCCTGAACCACTTTGCCATCCTTAAGATATCTTGCAAGAAACATCTGCTATAATATTTGGAAGTCATGGCTCTTACAGAAAAGAACATTAAACTCAATAATGTAAATGTCAGTTTCTTGTAAAAATATACCAGAGCAAACTGGGTAGAAAATAGAAAGAAGCAGACAAGAGAAGATTTGTAATAACATTGGAAGCTTTAGATAGGAGACAATGCTGAGATTAGATTATTAGGGTGCGAATGTCTTTAAAGATTTCGCCATACATAATTAGGATTAACCATTTTTGGGTTTAGTCCCTGAAAGGCAAAGAAGCAATGTTCCTGATACTTCGTAATTGGGAGTGTGGGGGGCCACTTTAGTTTTTATCTTATCCGGGACAGTCCTGGTATACCTGCAGACCTGGTCATTAAACAAGAAAAAGCCGAGAGTAACGATGTTGGAGGGGCTGTCTTAAACTGGATGCCCCCCTACACCATTCTTGATGAGAGTTTGGAGTGGGAAGAAGGGTATTTTCAATTGAGATGGTGTCTGTATCTCCATTGCTGGAATCACAGTAGCTCTCCCAATTTTAAATTAAGCTATGAAATAATAGATTGGGAAAACGGGGCATTTGCTGATTTTTGGCTAATGTCCCAAGACCAGTCAATTCTAAATTAAGCCATAAAAAGAAAACACATATGGGAGATATCAGAGGCAGGGGGGTTCATAACCCAAAAGGAGGATAACTGCAGCTACTACCCTTTTAAGATTGTGGTAAGAGAACTGTTACCACCTCTGGCCGACAGTCTTCCAGGATTCATTCTTTGATACAGAGCTACCTCAGTCAAGGAACAGCATCACTCTTTCTCATGTTGTAGCTACAGGTAGGTCTAAACCGGCTGGGAGACAGTTGGCAACAGGTGAGCATGGTTGGCCAGGCCAGCCGTTCGAACAACACAATGTACAAATAGATTAATATAGCTTATCAGTTTTGAAAAAGGGTTGCTTTGGTGAGCCATGAGCCAACCTGAAATCCAGCTGAGAGTACAGGACACCATCACAAACATGTCTGAAAGAAAGCAACAACAAAAGAGCGAGAGGCAGCACAGAAAATATGGACAATGCCGAAGGAGGAACTAACTAAAGAACCAAGAGAACAAGGAGGAAAGATGACAGCAAACATGGGGGTCGAATATGTGTGCAAACAAGTTCAGAAGTGCAATGCCAATGTCCATGGCAGTTCAACTAACTTTGAGCCGGATCCGCGTCAACATCATCGGCTTAATTCTGCACCAGGCCCCGGTCAACTCCTAGAACTCTCGCCGATCTCTGGAGCTCTGGAGTTTTCAGCAGGACGAACCTTAAATCATGGCCGGGTTGCGGTATGACGTCAGCAGCTTGACTCTCATTGACAAGTCAGTCACCTTATGGAGCTTTTTCAAAAGTTGCTCCAAACTTCTCAAAACGTCTGGAACTTCTTCCTGAAGTTCCTCCTGTGAGGTCAAAGCGTCCAAAACACCAATCCAAGGGTCTAGAAGCTCATGGAAGGTCTTTGGGATGTTGGGTTCTACAATTTCCACAATGCACCTGGCCAAATCCTTAAAAGTCCACCGGACGCACTCCAGGATGGAGACTTCTTGGTGGAGATGATACAGGGGTGCTCTGTTTAGGGGTGGATGGAGTGCGCAGAGTTTTCCGCAGAGTTACCAAAAAACTCTGCGTGAGTCCGCGGAGTTCCGCAAGTGAGCGGAGTACATCACTTGTCAAAAATCATAACGTTAGTTTAAGTACATATCTGAAAACAAAAGTTCTGCCTACAGCCAAGCTGATCCCCAAAAGATCAATAACTCCCAGAGTTCCACCAGCGGTTGGGCCCCCCTCACATCACTCCAGCAATAGCATGCAGGTGTGGCTGTCTGCCATAATCAAAGCACTGCACTCAGTGCATGCGCTGAAGAAGGTCCACTGAACCTCGGCAAGAGATTACTCTGGACGGTCCCCCACTGCTGTTGCACATAAAACTTTCACCCTCCTGCTGACGATCCTCAGCACGGTACTCATGTGCTTGTGGCGGGAAAGGCACAGCATCCAGTCACTCTTCTTCATTTTTCCCCTTCCTTTCATGGCCCACCCCGGAGCGACCTACTGTGAGTCAAGAGACATTCTCCACTCTTAACGCTGCTCACTCTGTCCTTAGCCTCGCTCTAACACATCCACCTTTCTCTGATTATCCCTCTCCCTGCCTCAGAGGCTCTCTGATTGTGCACAGGCTTGGCAAAGCAAGCTTCGAAGGCCCAAAATTACAACAGACAAGCATGCTTGGTCCTGCTACCTTGGCAACTGAGCTAGAAGGAGGGGGTTTCTGCTGAGAACTGAAGGCTTGTGCCTCAGATCCTATGGCCTGGAGAGCAAGGGCACTCTGCAAAGAATCCTGAGACTCAGGAGCACTTTCCTCTCTGCAAAAAGAAGACTGAATGCATAGAATGTAGCGCATTGTGTATGAAAACAAACACTGCTGCCGGATTTCTGCTGTCTCTGACAGAATTTAGCTTCCTCCAGCTTACTGATGGTGAACGTTAACAACAAAATGACACAACGTCCCACTAATGTTTTTTTCTGCAAGAGGGAAAAGTGTGCCTGTCCTGTGCTGTTGCAATACTGGGGCCGTAATGGGCGATGCTGAACTCATACAAATGTAAACACAGGCATGCTTGCGTGCAGATTGCAGAATGTATACTCCACAAAGGCGTCGCAGCACCGATGAACTCCGCTCACCATGGCGGTTGACAGAGTTTTTGCTGAACTCCTAATTCCAACTAGAGCGCGGAGTAGCAAAAACTCTGCAAACTCTGCCGACGGAGCAGAGTTCAATGCACACTCCTAGCTTTGTTAACATGTAGCTTTCAGGGAGTCCACTCCTTAATCCTTGTGAAGCCAGACCTAGGGCTGTAGTTCCAGATTGTGCAGCAGGTGCAGTCCTTCATAGTGCAGTCCTTTGGGTGCAGATCAAGGTTCCAGTATGCAAGTCCTTCTTCTACTTATTGTTTCAGGCAGCAGATCTGAGTTACTGGCAACTCTCCCATATTTATTCAGTGGGCGGCAAGTGGGGGGGGCATGACCAATGGGATGCAGGGTGCCACCCTCAAGTATGACCACTTCCTCCAATGTGTGACATGTTCTTGTCCCAGAAAGCAAATATTTTTCCAAACTCCAAAATGGAGAAACCTTTTCCTAGAGGGGAGATTTGGCTAAGCCAACCCACTGCTGTGGCTAAGATTCTCTAACACTCCCCTTCACTAATCTAATTACAGGGGCTCCTGTGTGGCCGAGGTTGCAGGGTGTGGGGGTGAGCCTGTGCTGTCCCTTTGAAGACCAGTTTAGTCACTCCACCCACATCCTGCCTTTTGTTTCTGCAGTTCTCCACCCACAAGAAATCCTTGGTCTCTCTAGCAGGCCACTTCACACCTCATTTAGACCGCTTAGCTCAGCCTCGCAGCTAGAAGGCTGGATTTTGGCTGACAGAAAACAAAGTTCTATAACTTCTTTTCTGTAATAGTTATAAATCTAACAATGGCAAGTTGTTGGAGTAATCATAACTATCATTTTGAGTCTTTGAATTTACATTTCTAGCTCGCTCCTTTGAGTATTTATACTTAAATAAAATAGTCCCATCTTAGCCTATGGAGCTAGTTTTCTGCAATGGGGAAAATGAAATTGGTAGTTTTCCCCTCACCAGGGCTTCTGAAACATCTTTTATAATGTCACGGCTTATAGTTACCTCTGGGGCACCTATGGGAGACCTTAGGGGTGACTTATATGTACAAATAAGGTAGTTTGGGTCCTTGGAAGTACCTTTAATTCCAAAGTCGAATTTGCATATAAATGTATTGTAAAGGCAGCCTGAAAAGCAGTGCTGCCTTTAAAGTGACAGCAGGCACCACAGTAGTGCACACTTAAGTACATTAAGTCTACTGGGCCTCTAAACCTACAAGCCCTAACATATACTAGGGACTTACAGGTAGGTTGTCAGTACCAATTGTAATTATACCTAATTACCATGCACTTTTAATCAGAGCACAGGCCCTGGGTCTGGTTAGCAGAGCCCAGGACACATCAGAGTCAGAAACCAGCATTTAGTAGTCAAAATGGATGCAAAAAGTGGGGGCGGCACTGCAAACAGGTCCTGGTTTCTCATAGTGTGAACCATATTTGCAGGTGATCTTTGGAACTTAAAGAAACACTTCAAAAAAATTGCCAAATGTTCTGGCCCAATTGAATATAACACTAATTTTGAGACATGGGATCTCCAATAGGATAATCTTGCAAACTTCCAACCACTTCTTTCACAATATGCATCTGTATTACTTATCACCTTCTCAATTGAGGTCAATTTTACAAGAGCACAATAAATGATTAAGTGCTCGAGCTTCCCATTTTATGCCTTAAAAAGGAAGCATGGTGCAAGATCCATACTGTATAAAAACTGACCACGGTGCTTCCAGCTGTTTTAGCAGCTTTTCTTTAAGTATTTTATACTTGTAGCTATGTGAGTTTTTATCACACACCGATTGGTTACAATTAATAAACCATATATTCTCAATGTCATTGAGTACGTTTTATTTAGATTAAATGTCAAATCATTGGTAGATGCAAATGTAGCCAGTTCATCTAGAAAATGTTTAGTGGCAAAGCAATATATCATCAGTATAGAAATATGCTGAGACGACTCCTACTAATTCGGTGGAAAACAATATTTTTTTTCTTCTATTCTTGGTCTAAATGCACCATATTCAAAATAAAGGGGAGTCAGACCAGGATACAGACCTGCCACAATCCTCTATATTACCACCTGAATCATTTGGCCACTCTCCCATTGGTGCCCAAGTATTAAAATGCAATTTACTCATTAGAAAGAGCTATGGGTCTTCCATTGTAATAGCTCCGCCACAGTACTGAACAAACTGTTAAAATGCTATTCTTAAGTTTAAAGGCGTCTATGCCTGGGCTCGCTTGGCCATCAACATGAGTGCCGCTACATTATGTGTTGTACACATTCTGTCTGGTTTGAACCAGCCCATTGCAATATTTAGATCACTAGAATTTTTGCAAAAAGCTTGGGAGGGGAGAATCAACCTGGATAATAGTCTAAGGTTTGAAAAATCATTAATTTTTTATTTTCTTAAGAAAAAGTATAAGACACTCCTTGCATTTCAATATTTCTCCTGGCAGTATAAGTAAATTAAAAATCACATTGAATAGTGAGACCTACTGCTATGATTCAGCTGTAAATAATTCTTAGCAGGGCCAAGTGTTGATGATTTATTCTGACCTATTACATTTCAAATTTGGTCGTATTGCCCTATAGACCTTCAATGATGTTATTATGCTACAATATACCATTTCAGTATTACCTACCCAAAATTCACAGTTCTTGAGTTCTCAGAGGACACTTTGTGATGCAGGCAATAAGGCAGGCAGATTATTGATTTGCACTGGAAAAGTGCTATTTTAAACAGGTAGGTGCAGGAACTTATGTACCATGATGTGGTTCACATGACAGGGGATGCAGAAATTGCCCAGACTTTTTGTCAACCACTTCCAACTATCTATGAAACCTAATTTGAGATGGATCAGAAGGAGATGGACGTGTTTGTATAGGAGCCCCTCTCTCTCATAGCTGAGTATCCTGGATGGTAAAATACTCAAGAAAGAGGTGACTGATGAATATGTTGCTATGGCTTAGTCCCAACTTCAATGTGGGTAAACACTGGAACAGATCAGGTGCTAGTAGAACTGTTAAGCAGGCTTATCAGTCATGAAGAGAGACAAATGCTGAACATGTTTATAGTGGCAGGGGCCAAAAGAGTCTTCTGATGGACTTCAATTGTCTTCAATTTTAGTTATCCACAAAAGTGGAAAACCGTAGTATGACTCTATCTCTTACCACTCCATATCTTTACTAAAGTCCTAAAGAAGATGCCCTCAACACACCAAAAGTGTGGTGCAAGGGTGGCAACTGGCCATTTGCATGGTAGGCTGGAAAGAGAAGATCATGTAGGAGATCCCCTATGGGTGCGTTAGGGCATGAGAGCCATGAAAATGTAGAAGGGTTTGGGTGAAAGGATCTGATTGGGATATCAAATTTAGTGAGTTTTTAGCTGCTTACAGATTCACTACGTACTATTGAGGTTATGTCAATGCAGGTAGCAGACTACCAGATTATTCACGAATACAAGGCCAGTATCTGTATGAACCACTGGAAAAGATGACTTACTCTGTAGTTTAAAAGACAGTGCTAAACCACTTCCTGACACTCTAAGCTGATTTATTCTGAAATTAGATAAGGATGTCAGTGAGCACAAAGACCCAAATGGTAGTAGGTGCAAGTGTCTTCATGTATGAGTATTAAAAAGGTCACACTAACGCATCTATTTTTTAATATAACCGGGTTGAAAAGACTAAAGAAGGATACGTTCAAACCATCAGTCATTGCATATAATCTTGTGAATAATGGGCCTCCCTTTCTATTTATCTTCAATTCAAAACATACTGCATCGCTATGTGCTGACCAGATTTCGCCTTAATATCCTGCTGCTCATGGTAGGTTACCCAGCGAACTGTTATACCTTAGCAGGTCTGAGTCCTTGTCCTTGTGATGGGGTTTCCGCCCAATCTCATTTGCACTGCATGTTCTTTTGCACACTTTACGATATTCCTAGAAGAAAACGTTTAAATGTTTTTAAATTTAGACAGTGTAGACCAGCCTTATTGTTTTTTCAAAAATTACCCAGCCCTCTGATATCCCATGCCATGGCCTCTTTTATTTGGCAGGTTCTTAAACTTCGGAAAAGTGTAATTTTAATGTGATGACGTGATTCAGGCATTTTATTTATAGTAATGTGTGTTAATGATAAGAGCTGAAAAATTCCTTTGTCTTGGACTTGTTTTAAATGTTTGCCTTTTATGATTAGTTCTTGTATGTATTGTATCTTTGTGCTTTTATGCTACAGAGATGTAGCGAATAACGATTTTTATACTTGAATTGGTGATGTGAGCTTGTTACAGGCTGTTCCTACTAAAAATTCTTGTTAGAATCTAATATATTAGAGACAAAATGCAGACATCCAGAAAAATACATTCATTGCAAACTGCCTAGAGAACATGATGGTACCTTCATTTTGCAGCCTGTGGCAATGACCCAAGATACAGATGTACTGGGCCAGACTTATACAACTGTTGAACCTTTTTCTTGACATTCTTTTTGGCTTGCAAAACAGGGCTGTCTTGGTGGGTATCTAAGGTAGTCGAGTCTTGCCAAGGTATTGCAAACAGTTTTTCATTGGATCCAGTGGTAGCAAATATTTCCACGGAATCGGAGACGTTAGTGGTGCCTATTGTAGATGTCTAATCCGGGAACATCAACTGATGCATGTCAGCTGAAAGAGTGACATGTACTAGAAGGGGCTGCACCAAGAAGTTTGAAAACTATGGAAATCATTAGATAAGATTTGGATTTTGTCGATTCCCAAAAGAGTTAGGGTCAATTATGCAGAAGTGAGCTCTTTTTATTTGGAAAGAATGGTATCAAACATGAGATCAATTGGAGATGGCAGAGGATTACTGTACGTGATTGCTATCCAACACAGTAAAATTAAGGGGCATGTGGTCATATTGTGCTGCAGTAATGGGAACCTATTGTTTGACAATTCAAAAATATTTCTTTTTTGAAAAAGAATAGGCTAGCTACTTATTAAGGTGTATATTGCATTGTAGTTAGTGGTGCAAATCAGTCTTTCACCACAGCCAATGGTTACAGTATTCCAAAATGCCTTATGAGTAGATATGTTATTACTTTTAAATATTTTATCCAAATAGCTTTACCCTTAATGTTTTGATTGATTCTCATATTACTGATTTAATTGTGTCAAGCACATTAATTTAGATCATTTACAATGAACTAAGACTTAGAGCAGCAGACAAATTGAAATGTTATTTGTTCTCTTAAAAGACTGTATCTACTGTATTAATTGAGCATACCAGTTATTGGCTCTCCCCAGCCCATGTTTTAATTCTCTGAGCAGCAATATTTAATGGAATTAATGTTCGTGTCCAGAAAAGTGAAATGTTAAATAACTGCAGTCAGTTCATAGAAATTGTGTCCTTCCTGATAATAGGTCTAGGTGGGATTGTACTGTAATTCACCCTAAAGTTCCCCCTCCCCATCAGCTAGCAAAATAAAGCACCGTAGTTGTGAGAAGGTTGAACAAATTTGTTTGAACAAGGTTTGCAGCTCTTACATACTTTAAAGTCATATAGTTTTATGGTATTATATGGTTATGGAAAATGGCTACTCGATATTAATAATTCTTTAAAACATTGTACATGACCTTGTGCTGAGAACATATTTCAAGCAATGAATACTGGCTCTTCCTCTACTATCACATCCATAATCTGTTAGAAATTGAACAAAACTTAGGCTCTCATATCCAGGGGGCATAATGCTCCAGTCAACTACAACTATACCAGTGCCTCAAGG
This sequence comes from Calotriton arnoldi, assembly GCA_963921515.1. NCBI lineage: Eukaryota > Metazoa > Chordata > Amphibia > Caudata > Salamandridae > Calotriton > Calotriton arnoldi. The sequence goes on along the minus strand of CAWUFW010013610.1, from coordinate 14,933 downwards.
CCCAGAATTACCGGGTAAGCAATACTTTTGGGCTAGAAGACACAAGAGCTGGAGCCTTGTGTAGAGCTGCACCGGGTCAGCCTGTATACTTCAGCCTGGAGGGAGCAAAAAATGCTCCCCCTGATGAAGTAAAAGGATCTCTGAGCCATGCACCCACAGCAGAAAAAAGAAGCCCCACACATTTACCACCTGCTCCAAGCAAGAGGTAAATATGTGAAGATTTTGACCTATTTTTTATCCTGGCAAAAGAATGAACCAACAGATCTGTACCTTGTACTCTGCGGTCTGCTTGTTTTATACAATTCTTGGGGAAATAACTTGTAGCCACTGTTAACCCACAGGGTGATATCAAGAAAAATTGTAAATAATTGCTCAGGGAATTGAAGGAGCGGGGATTTTTAATTCTTAATCTGCGAGTATAATCATCATACAAACCACTCCACTGATCTATGGACCTTGCTCGATGGCATGAAGAGGTGACTAGGAATTAGCATTTACATGTATTGCCATACACAGTGAAACCATTATGATCCACATGAAACAACAAAGAGAGTTGCAAAGAGAGTGTAATGGGTTTTATGAATAAATTTTAGCCAAATTAAGCAATTGATAATCAGATAATTAAATCTTTAAGTAGTATTTTTACAAATATAAATTGTCAAGAAGATGATATTTTAATAAAAGAGTAAACATTACAGGAACCAGCATTATATATAGAATACAGAATATCCAGAAAATGTGTTCCACAAGGGATACCCCCTAATCTAAATTAGAAAGAATACCTTGAAAAGGGGTATTTGGTTAAGCAAATAGGCAAAGTGTCAGCTTTAGAAAACCAAATAAAGGTTTCTGCAGAGAGAATGAGAATGTTAAGGCATGAAGCCTCTGCACTAAGGCTGTGGAGATCAGCAGAGATGAGAAGGGTCGAAGTCAGCAAGAGAATCTCACTAGTGCACGAAGTGCGCGAGAGACAGTAAGCAATGGAATCCGCACCTAGTCTAAGGAACACATGCTTATATAATTCAACAAAAACATTATTTGCAACATTTCAGCTAGTTTCCAATATTGAGAATCAATCAGTTTTATCCAAACTCTGGGATCAAGTATACTCCTAATTTTCTCAGGTCTAAACAATGCATGGCTACAAACAGCTGTTCTCATGAGTCGTACTTTCTGGCATCTTCCCTTCCTCACGGTAAGAACCTCGCTATCAGTCATCTTATAAATAAAAAATGCTTATTCACTAGCTAATAGTCAGCTTCTGGAAAATTACACCATCTGCAGTTGGAAGAAAAAGGAAAACATCTCATTCAAAATAACCACAAAATATGTGAGCAGGCCTTGAGTGTTTGCTTATAAAAGTTAAGTGTGGTTACCTACTACAAATTATATGATCAATATGCATGTTATTCTACATAGTAAATCACACTTTGATAATTAATGCATTTAATTTTTCAATAGTAAAATTACACTCCATCAGAATCTTCCTACAAGGTTAACAGGGTAGCCCTAGTGCTTTAAATAGAGGTGTTTGTCCATAGAAAGTTAATTCCTTTTTAAGGCATGTGAGTATGTATTTGTTGTGTTATTTGGCATAATGTAGCAATGCAGCAACCAAAGTTGCTATTGTAATTTGCGCAAGATGTGATTTGCGCAAGGTGGAAAAAACAGCATTGTCATATATATTTAAAAAGTCTTGCTCTTCTGTCATCCTCTGTGCTGGTGCACTAAAGGGGCTCTCTAGTGTGATGCACAGCCTTACCCCAATGTGCAGTAGTGACTGCTCGCAGTCTTGCATAACATTTGGTCGGGAAGGATACCTTTCCATTACAATAAAAGAAACTGCTGCACTTATTAAGGTATTTTTCCTTGCTCCTAAGCCTCATCCCCAGCCCTTTTTAAGTTACCTACCTTCCTAGTTCTCTATCTCTTCCTCTCAGACAAATTAATGGGTAGAAGAAAATGTGTGTTGGCCAGCGTCCACTGCCCACTTTTACTTACCATTTCACCTTCCTGTCACATCCCATCTTGGCATGTGCCACATTTCTTCCACAAATTCTTCCAAAGTGTTGTCTTTCACAATGCAGGACATTGCTCTATCTTCTACCCTTCCATTAACTACCAAATTCACCCACTGCCAAACCTAAACCTAGCGCAAGACCTGGTCTAAATTCCTTGCATAACTTCCATGCTGTCCTTAACCCAGGAACAATATTTGTTGAAGTGGTAGGGAATTAGGAGGAAAGGTATGAGGTGGATGGGGACTCGGGTCAGGAGTTAGTTGAGCAAGAGCAGATCTAATGGAATTAGAATCATGATGATGATGATTATTATTATTTTTATTATCATGTCATCAGGTTAGCTGAATTAATGTTGTAAGAAAATAACATTTAATGAACCATATTTTGCAGTGAAAATATAATTTTGAAATTGAGTCATTTGACACATTTTAAGTAGAGTTGGGTGGTGAACTCCGCTCCGCCAGTGGAGTTCGTGGAGTTTTGGCAAAAAAGTCAGATTCCGCCGTGTGGCAGAGTTTGGCCCTGCCCCCACTCCTACTCAACACCTTTTAATTCTGAGCAAATCACTTCATACCCCTGGCCATAAGGAAATTAATATGCCCTGGTGTAATGTAACTGGAGCTCATGTAAAACACCCAAATATATTCGAGTCCAGTTTGTGCTATATAAATCTGCAAAAAAAATGAGAATCCCCTTATCAGGGCATAATTTTAATTATTCCGCCCTCACTCCAGAAGAGGATATGTGGCGATCCATCCAGCCTGTGTTAGAAGTCCAGCAGTGACTCGATATCTCACTCTAGCTAGACCCTTTCCCTTCCATTTTAACACTGCTCCTCTTATAGGGCACCAGAGATGACCTTAACAGCTCCCACAAGGGATTCCTCGTGGACTCCCACCCGAGTAGGGTTCGTTGACATCCCCTTCTCGGATAGCTTTCTCTGGAAGCCCCTGGAGTTTTTCTGAATGCCTCGCTCATTAAGGGCACCAAATAGCTTCCCCCAGCATGAGTTGAAAATTGCCACTATGGGGTGATTCACGCAGCAGGCGATACGTGACAGCCTCTACCTGAAACAGCCGCTTAGGGGCATGCATCCTCAAGCCCAAATTGCTGCAGTTACCCGTCAGCGGTGATTATCATTTACCTGGAAACAAAAAGACAGCAGGGATTAATTGATAGACCTCCGCAGCCAGCAGGAGGTACTCTTTCTCCACCTTCAGTAGCTGCAACAATTGACCAAAACGGATAAAAGATACCCCACCAATTCAACAGTACCGAATATTTATGTTTCTGAAACAAACCCAAGTTAATGAGTGCTTTCTTGTGATGTACCCATGTCAAAGACACCAGAAAAAAGGACATGAAACTAATGCCTCAAAGAGGTTTCACATAGCCTAGACTGGGGCGTGCTTAAAATGTACCTTTCATCTTTAGAGCTTTCGTGTGATGTCTCATTTGGTTGCACTTAGTTTGAAAATTTGACTTGTATACAGCTAAAATGAGGGACTAGCCGCTGCCACGTAGAAGTAGCAATGTTTGGAATGGACAAGATGGTCCACTTCCTTTTCACCATGGGATTGCAGGACATGCATGTCACTTCCGGCTACGCATAGTCCGCATCAACCAGATTAACAGGACACAACACACCCACACTGGACAGTTTTGAGAGAGAAGCGTGACTGTATGTCGCAGCTCAACGAGCTCACTTGGTAAGACTATGAGGATCCTCAAGTTCCTGCTACTTTTTGTAAAGATGCATCTCCTTTCCGTACAGACGGAACACATTGTGTAGAAGTAAGACACTTGATTTTGCATAGGGCGGCAGTTTGTTGCTCGCCTATCCAGTGAGAGTAGAACCAGGGCCATTGGAGAAGACACCGCCCATAACATCACTTTTATGAATGATCAAGAGACTTTGTTCGCATGTATATGGCAGAGCGGAATTCCACTGAGTTTTTATGCAACTCCGCGGAATTCCAAGTAGTGCAACTCCGCGAACACCGCCCATCTCTAATCTTAAGTGTCTGGTGAAACTTTCACCCATGAATTCATGTATTTAAACTTTTCATATATTTGAGCAAAAGAATATGCACATGGTAGTGGATTAATTAATGATAAATACTGCAAATAGTAATTTTGTATAAAAAACATTCCAGAGATGGAAAATCAGTTAATTCTGTGGCCCTAGAGAACTAGCAATGCTGTGTAACTGAGTGTTAGAAATGAGGTTTCTGGTTTGCTAGGTATGGACATAAGCTAGGCAGAACCCACCCTCTGGTAGCTTGGCGGAGAGCAGGGAGGCTTATCATAAGAGGCAATGTGTAAAGCTTTTGCGCAACACACTCACACTAGCAACACAATGAATACACCACAAAAGAGACTCCACACAGGATTATATTAAAATGCATATTGTATATTGTACATAAAACATAGACCAAAACAACATGAGTCTTAAATACTGTGCATACTATGCAAATCCTGTGATAGTACTCACTATCCAGAATGCAAGATTCAAAATGACATACATTATAACATCAGGGCATGAAATACAGTAGTTAGGTCAGAGGCATAACACATAAGTCACCAATTGTCACCAGTAGTACAGAAATCTCGAAATATCACCATAAACACATTATCACCAGTAAGCCCATCAGTAGCGGTCGGTGGTGGGAGTGCCGATGGGCGTTGACGTGGGGCGGGGGATAGTAAACTACGGATTACGGGTGATTATAGGTAAGTACACATATAAATAAATAAAACGAATTTCGTTTCTCGTGCTGCATCGCTAAATGTGATGCAGCGCGAGAAACGAAATTCGTTTTATTTATTTATATGTGTATTTACCTGCAATCGCCCGTAATCCGTAGTTTACTACCCCCTGCCCCACGTCAGCGCCGGTCGGCACTCCCACCACCGACCGCTACTGAAGCCCATGTAGGCACAGGAAACCCTGCACCCCTATTAACGGGGTTACAGTAATCTTTGTGCACCCTGGTGTAATGATTATATGTAGGCCTAAAACATAGGCCCCAGGAGTCCCTGCGTGCCTTCTACATCTGATTGAAGAGATTTCTTCAATGCAACACTTCGCTGGGGCCACTGTTGAGGATCTGTCCCTCAGTGTTGAATTATAGACCAAGTGCCCCCAAGTACGTTGTAGATCACCACAATGAATTCGCTATTCCTTAGGTATGTGACCACAAGTAGCCAGGAGTTGCCCCATGGGTCACCGCTCTGAGGGGCAGTTACTTTTAAACAGAAAGAAAAGGGAGGGGGGTCCTCTGAGGGTTTACCCTCTAATGGCTGCGACTAATCATGCTCCTACAAATTCTGAATGGGGTGCCAATTGGGGGGACACGCAAGGGACCTCACTGACTCACTAGATACCAGGTGCCCCAACCGGCAGCTGGCAAACACGTGGTATGGCATCCAGTGACTACCAAGGGGGCGGTTGGTCACTTCTCAGGAGTCGAGTTGCAGGGAGCTCCCAGCAGAGCAAACGTTGCGGTGATGAACTTCACAAGGTGGGCGGAGCCGTCGCTTCTCTCTGCCGTCAGGTGCGCTGCAATCAGATGCTCACAAAAAGATGGCGGTGCTGCGTCATCAACAGAAATGCAGCTGCCGGACACTCCTCACAGGGGGGGGGCGGAGTGCACGCCTTCTAAAGACTCACAGGCCTTGGAAGCGCTACTCCACAACTGACTAGATCAGTAACTGCACCACTTGACCCTTGAAGGCTCACAAACGGTGTGAAGGGTACTCACTCCAGGTGGCTTGTGAGTGCTCTGGCCTGTGTTGTTCTTGTCAAAAAATACAAATTGAAGCACCTACCACATGCTATTTTTTGATCAAATACAAATGAAAAATGAAGCGCTCACCCCACGCTAGTCTTGGCAAACAGGGAGCGGCTGACAACAGCTCCTCATGTAGCCTGCTGCTTCTGGACTCCCATGGGCGAGTGTCCCATGTCAGAGGGGCTTAGGGGCAAACTAGCCAGTCTCTGGAGAGCACTGGGGGCATAAACCAATGAGCAGGCAGGCAGGCCAACACAAGAGTCTTAAATGTAGGGTGGGAGTCACTCCAGCAGCCCAACAGCCAGCACAACGAAGCAACTAGTCCAAATGGCAGTTCCTCCTGGTAGCTCAGCAGTCCTACAGCAATGTGCAGTCTTTGTTCAAGGGGTGACTTCAAAAGAACTCTTTAGAAGTGTGCAACAATCCCTTTAAACCCAGAACTGGCCCCAAATATTAGCGGGAGCTAAATCAGCCCTTTTTGTGAGGGCAGGACACAGCCTATACAATTGTAAAGTGTGAACGCCCTCTCCCTCTCCCAGCCCAGGAAGACCATCAGTATGTGGATGAATGCAGATGTAACCCTGTCACACCCAACCATACCTGGTGGCTGTCTGGAAAGTATGCACCAAGTGTAGCTATCACTCAGGCCCAGACGTGGATTGGATTCAGACTGCAAAGCACAGAGTCATAAACACAGTCATGTCTAATCCATCTACACCAGTTATCAGGTTTTATACCATTCTAAACGTACCAAGCATGGCAACTCTACTCCTTTCAGATCAGGAATTATCACTTAATCATATACAAGGGTATTCCCAATGCTAGCCTATGAGAGGAGTAGGCCTCATAGCAGTGAGAATCAGACTAGGCTGTTTGTCACTACCTGGACATGCCACACAATAAAGGTACATGTCTTACTTTTTACGTACACAGCCCCCTGCCCATAGGGCTACTTAGGACCTACCTTAGGGGTGATCTATGTGAAATAAAAGAGGAGTTAAGGCTTGGCAAGTAGTTTTAAATGCCAAGGAAAAGTGGCAGTAAACTGTGCATGCAGGTCCTGCAATGACATGCCTGAGACAGGTTTGAAAGGCTACTTCTGTGGGTGGCACAATCAATGCTGCAGACCCACTAGTAGCATTTTATTTATAGGCCCTGGGTATATGGCATAGCACTTTACGAGGGACTTACAAGTAAATTAAATATGCCAAAGAGGTGTAAACCAATCATACCATGTTTTGGGGGGAGAGAGCACATCCACTTTAGCACAAATTAGCAGTGGTAAAGTGCCCAGAGTCCTAAAGCCAACAACAAGAAGGTCAGAAAAAGAGGTGGAGAAAGGCAAAACGCTAAGTCCAACACTAACTGACTATACACTGAATGATTATACACAGATCTGCTTGCAGTGGGTACTACAATGTATGTCTTTTTCTTCTTTCCTTTGACCATCCTGCTGTACGAGCCAGAAACTGGAACTCAGAGAAAGACTCTGGAGCAGGGGCGGCTCCTCCGCAATGGCAGAGGAGCATCGCCCCACTACCTCAGCCAGCAGCCAAAAAATAAAATATCATTTTATTTTTAGCTGTGGGCTGAGCCAGCGTGTGTGGGGATGGGTGGGGCTGGGCAACGGGAGGGGGCGGAGTGATGTGCACTACTAACTGTACATGTCAAACAGACATGCCCAGTTAGGTTTCTGTATTGTACAGCCAAGTTGGAGTAACAGCACAGACTCCCTGACCTGAGCGGAGCATCAAAGCAGCCTGCCCAGGCCAATCCCTGTGCTGCTCTTATGCTTATGTCCTGCTGCTGTCCCAGTGTCTGCTGAGACCAAGAAGCAGAGGATCTCCGAGGCGCGAGGTGGCAGAAGCAGCATTAGGTAGGTTTTATTTTATTTATTTCCCCCTCCATGCTCCCCCCACAGCCCCCCTCACGCTCTCCCCCCCCCCGCGCTCCCTCCACCCTTCACTATCAATATGTATTGGCCGCCACTGTTCTGGAGAAAGTCATAAAAAATAAAAATAATTTTGGTGGCCTTCCGACAGCTGAGGGATTTGCAGGAGGAACAGGAGAAAGTGTCAGCAGCTCACTCAACTTCTCAGTCGGCAGCACAAAATCATTGCTAGAGCCAACAAGGCATGTCACACCCCCAGCAACCAGCTCCTCAACTACTCAGGTCCTCCTCTGATCCTGGACGGCATTGAGACCCTAGCGGCAGACTTCCCATCTGAGTCACCTCCGCAGGAAAATCATCAAACAATGTGAATGTTCTCGCTCTCCTACTTTAGTCAACAGAAAGGAAAATTGGAAAAAAGAGAAAAATGTGCTGTCAGTGCAGAGGATTCTGACATGCTTCTGATTGTGACTCACAATGGACACTTCAGTGACTACTGACTTAGAAGCTGCAATATGCACACAAAAGAAACTAAGCTTCCTTATATTTAGCCTGCATTTATTCATACAAAAGAAAGTTTATAAGCAAGTCACAGCTTTAATTAAATGCCTGTCAGATTATCTTTTTTAGCTCATTATTCGGGTTATCTGGCTGCGGGCATCCAAACAGAAATACTCTGCGGAATATAGTTGTAGGGGTCTGTTTAGAATCATACATCTGCTTTTATTTCAGAAAAGAAGCTAGCACAAACCTTGTATATCAGGAGTGACAACAGGAGCAAACCAAACTTCCAATTGTAAACTAAGAGTAAAATATTTGACAGTTGACAAAATAAAGTCCAAAATAAGAAAAGAAATGGCAGGCATGTTGCCACTGAGATTAATTTAGTTCTATTAAACATATGCTACTTCATAACTAATATCCATCTTTCTCTAGATTCATGTCGCAAACATTTTTCAGCAGATTAGGAAAGCAATAAAACAAAATGAAATAGCTTCACATCTAAAGATAATAAACAGCTGGAACCGCAACCATGGTTTTGTCAACTTCCATGTTTGGAAAGCAAGAAATAGCTGGGTGAGGAATTATGTATTAAGTCTCCTTGGAAGGTGACTCTGTGGCTCTGTTTTAAAACAGCTCTAAAGACACTGTGTGAAAACCCCTTTGTTTATTTGTCAGAATGGAGTGCAATTTAGGATTTGAAACTTTATTAATATGCCCAAGTCTGACCTGTGCTACAGTTTGTGTGTGTTGGTGTGAACATGTTTTAGTGCTGTAAAGCCTCCTTTTTAACTTGCAGAATATTATACTGCCATTTCTGCCTATTTCTCCCTGGGACATTGTTGACAAATCATTTCTTCCTGTCCTCTTCAAGTGCATAATCTGGCAGTAGTGTTGATATGTCTAATATCGTGACAATGTCCCCCGCTCCTCCCCAGCCCATTGAAGATCCAGACCCAGGTCCAGGATTCTTAGGGTGTATTTGATGAAGCTCATTTTAGAAGTGTAGAGTGTGGACATTATCAACTAGTTTCCAGGAGTCTCCTTCTGGTGCTGATTTCAATGTATCAAACACAGTAGCTTACCCTTAACTATTCCTGAATCTAATATAATATTCCAGAAGAAAGCCCATGAAATTGTACAACATGTTGTAGAAACATTGCACTTGTGTCTACTGTAGTCGAGATACCTTTGGTAGAGGTAAAAATAATCATCTTCATAAAGGCATCTGCAACCACCATTATCTAATCATATCCATAGCTACAATAAAATCATCAGTAACTGCGTGCCAAGGTTTCAGTGAAATTCTTAAATATAAGTAATAATCCCACTGACTTAGACTACTGACTTTTGACAATGCACAGATATCAAATATCAGAACATAAGTTTGTACATTCTGTTGCAATTTGCCCCACCAGTAATATTTCTTGATCAAATCTTCAGTCTTTGTCACTCTTAGATGCCATGGTGTCCTGGAATCATGTGTCTTCAGTAGAATCTGCAATCAAAATTCTTGACTTGATAAATACAGATTATTGCTGTACTAGATTACCCCTTCATCATACTTCCAAGATGTTTCCTGAGTTATCCAGTATTGTATCATTTGAGGTGTTATTGAAGCCTTGATCCTTTTTACCAGGGTTTGGGATGTCTGATCAAAACATCTATTGTCATTTCATGCAGTATTATCAGCACTGGAGGGTCTGGCTCAGCTTTACTGTCATTGTCAGCACAGTGAGATAAGACATCTGCTTTACCATTTTGTTTATCAGTAAGATAAGTAAAGATAAAATCATGATTTGCAAAACAGAGTGATCATCTTAACTGTCTTGCAGTTAAAGCTTTTGCTAAATGAAGAAACATCACATTTCTTTAGTCATTGTACACTGCGACTGGATATGTCATACCCAGAAGATAATGTCTTTATTCCTCTAAGGCAGCCTTAACACTGAATAGTTAATTATCAGTAATGGTGTTAGCTCAGTTGGATACAGTATGTAAGAGATGTAAGCCACAGACTAAGTTACCTGTAGTGTGATGCCACTGTGAACAAACAGCACCAATCGGGGAACCAGAAGCATGAGCTTTAACATAGAAGGCTGGGCCCTGTGCCAAACCCTCTGGGGCACCCAACCCCCACCAGGTACGAGGTGTTGTGCACCCATGAATTTTCTGTGAATTTCCATGTTTTTGTTAGCATAAAGTAAGATGTCCATTGCCATTTACGGCATAGGGTTGGCCATAGGGACTGTGCTGCGGCCAGGCCCTGTGCCCAACCAGCCACGGGGCCCAAACCCCCCATTGTGCATGGTATTTGGCCATGTGCAGTGTGGAGTTGGGTGAAGGGCATGGCCGCAGGCAGCCAACACTCTTTTTGTTTTCATTTTGTTGTGCTGCTGATTTTCTGCTATTCCCCAGATGGCTGCACTGGGACTCACGGTGGATCAGCAGATCCATGAAACCCCAAAAACATTTCTTTTTCTTTAAATATTGGGCCACAAGGTGTCCATCTGGGACCCCCTACATATCCCCCGGGGTAAGGGTACCCCTAACCTGCCTCCTTATATGTGATTTTCTTTTTTTTTTTTAGGATTCGGGCACCGAGTTCTAAGTTGGCAGATGCAACTTTTCTCTCAGGTTGTGGCCAGCAAATCACGATGCATGCTTGAGCCCGCAGATCCATAGCGGAGGATCCATGGTGGAACCATGTCACTCTATATACATACATTTTGAGCCTTAATTTCTCAAAAATACTGATTGGATCGACACCAAATCACAAAAAGCATGCTTTTGAGATTAAGATCTAAGGAGGTCATTACGATGGCGGACGGAAAAACAACCGACCGCCATGGTAGCGGGAAAACACCGCCCGCCGCTACCGCGGGAAAACCGACGGCTAGATTAGGATCCTCGGTGGTAAAAATCCAACCGCGGCGGAAAGGAGACCCGAGAAACCGCCGTTCGCCTGCGGAGAAGGCCCAAACCCGTCCGCGGCTGTCGGTTTCGCAGCGGAAACAGCCCAAACGACCGCAACCACAGCGGAGACACCGCCATCGAAATTATGATATTCCCGACATCCCCGCGGTGCAGTGCGCTGTTTCCGACCGCCGCGGTCGACAACATTGAAGAATCAGTGAGATGGCGGAAGCGCCGTAGCCGAGCCACCACTGCGGACGCTCCGTTAAAAAAATGGGGGTCGCTAGAAAAACACACAACATGGCCACAAAAATAGCTAACGCAGCCCAAAGACATACCCCCATGGTAAACTCCAAAACTACAAATCCCAGGTTCACACACACACCACACCTGCTACCAATACCCCATCCTGACACACCCACAGACACCAGTATAAATCCAGTCCCCAACATACCACAATCCTTTGCAAAACTCCACTACTGAGGGGACATCCACCACAGATGACAGGAGAGGCAAATCTGCACAACACACACACATCACCACCACCACCACCACTTCCACACCTGCACCTCTAACACCTTTGCACAGCACACACCATACACATCACAACCACCACTACCACTACCACTTCCAAACCTGCACCCTAAACACCTTGACACATCACACACCATGTCACCACAGAGAATGCCCAAATTCACTGAGAGTGAGTTGAGGGTCATGGTTGATGAGATAATCAGGGTAGAACCACAATTGTTTGGTAACCAGGTCCAACAGACACCACTAGCAACAAGGACGCAAATGTGGAGAAGGATAGTAGAGAAGGTCAATGCAGTAGGGACCGTGCCACGCAATAGAGATGAAATCGTGAAGAGGTGGCACGATCTGAAGGTAGTGGTCAAAAAGAAGAGAGCCAAGAACCATGAGCTGGCTCACAGGACAGGCAGTGGCCCTCCCGTTCCACTCAAAACATTCACTGAATGGGAGGAGAAGGTGCTTGGCATTCTACATCCAGAGAGTCTCGCAGGAATACCCGGGGGAGTGGAGGCTGGTAAGTACAAACAAATACAACCCTGGAAATTTGAAACAGCAAGCCAAAACCTACACAAGGACATGTGCTGGTGACGCACCTCCCCACATACAACAATCCCCCACAGAGAAGTCCAAAGTCCTGAGCCAATATGCTCAAAAAGTGTGCACCTCCACTGCTCCTGCTGTTCCCAAGGGGCAGTCTCCAAGACCAGTATAGATTTTTTAAATGTGGAGAGCACCACCAAAGTTCAATAAAACAGTTATAATCCATCCATTGTGGGTATCAAAAACGTAATTTCTTTATTGTTTTCTTTTTAAAACAACAGCCAACGCGTTTCGTCCATGGGAAAGGACTTCGTCAGGGCTTATATTGTAACTGGGACTAATAGTGGTGAGGAAGCGCCGCAAGACGAGCCGGTGGATGTCGCCCAGTCGGAGAAATGGAAATAGACCCTCCTGAATCCAGGGTCTTAGAACAGTAATTCAACACTTCCAGTTGAATTACTGTTCTAAGACCCTGGATTCAGGAGGGTCTATTTCCATTTCTCCGACTGGGCGACATCTCACCGCCTGCGTCTCGCGGCGCTCCTCACCACTATTAGTCCCAGTTACAATATAAGCCCTGACGAAGTCCTTCCCATGGACGAAACGCGTTGACTGTTGTTTTAAAAAGAAAACAATAAAGAAATTACGTTTTGATACCCACAATGGATGGATTATAACTGTTTTATTGAACTTTGGTGGTGCTCTCCACATTGAAAATAAGTACAAACAAATGCCTAACATCACACAAATGTACTGTCTTGCACTATTACAAAATAATACCTCCTAGGTTCAAATTCATTCATGTGCACAACACTCCCCCAACACATCTCTCACAGATACAACAGACACTCCCCTGAAGCCCCCAAAGGTAGTTAGCAACATCACCATGGGTGCATGTGTACATGCTGCCAGCACTACAACTCCCACCAGGCCCCTTGTCCCACAGCTGAGCAGGATGGAGCACTGCCCCCACCCAGAAGCATGCCTCAGCCATTGTGTGCTACACCCTCACCTAACAGGTAGGTAGCTATCTTTACAGGGAGGTGGGTGGGTGTTTGGGAGGCCTGCACTACAACTCCCACCAGGCCCCCTTGGCCCACAGCTGAGCAGGATGTAGCCCTCCCCCACCCAGAAGCATGCCTCAGCCATTGTGTGCTACACCCTCACCTAACAGGTAGGTAGCCATCTTTACAGGGAGGTGGGTGGGTGTTTGGGAGGCCTGCACTACAACTCCCACCAGGCCCCCTTGTCCCACAGCTAAGCAGGATGGAGCACTGCCCCCACCCAGAAGCATGCCTCAGCCATTGTGTGCTTCACCCTCACCTAACAGGTAGGTAGCCATCTTTACAGGGAGGTGGGTGGGTGTTTAGGAGGCCTGCACTACAACTCCCACCAGGCCCCCTTGTCCCACAGCTGAGCAGGATGGAGCACTGCCCCCACCCAGAAGCATGCCTCAGCCATTGTGTGCTACACCCTCACCTAACAAGTAGGTAGCCATCTTTGCAGGGAGGTGGGTGGGTGTTTGGGAGACCTGCACTACAACTCCCACCAGGCCCCCTTGTCCCACAGCTGAGCAGGATGGAGCACTGCCCCCACCCAGAAGCATGCCTCAGCCATTGTGTGCTACACCCTCACCTAACAGGTAGGTAGCCATCTTTACAGGGAGGTGGGTGGGTGTTTGGGAGGCCTGCACTACAACTCCCACCAGGCCCCCTTGTCCCACAGCTGAGCAGGATGGAGCACTGCCCCTACCCAGAAGCATGCCTCAGCCATTGTGTTCTACACCCTCACCTAACAGGTAGGTAGCCATCTTTACAGGGAGGTCGGTGGGTGTTTGGGAGGCCTGCACTACAACTCCCACCTGGCCCCCTTGTTCCACAGCTGAGCAGGATGTAGCCCTCCCCCACCCAGAAGCATGCCTCAGCCACTGTGTGCTACACCCTCACCTAACAGGTAGGTAGCCATCTCTACAGGGAGGTGGGTGGGTGTTTGGGAGGCCTGCACTACAACTCCCACCAGGCCCCCTTGGCCCACAGCTGAGCAGGATGTAGCCCTCCCCCCACCCAGAAGCATGCCTCAGCCATTGTGTGCTACACCCTCACCTAACAGGTAGGTAGCCATTGTTACAGGGAGGTGGGTGGGTGTTTGGGAGGCCTGCACTACAACTCCCACCAGGCCCCCTTGGCCCACAGCTGAGCAGGATGTAGCCCTCCCCCCACCCAGAAGCATGCCTCAGCCATTGTGTGCTTCACCCTCACCTAACAGGTAGGTAGCCATCTTTACAGGGAGGTGGGTGGGTGTTTGGGAGGCCTGCACTACAACTCCCACCTGGCCCCCTTGTCCCACAGCTGAGCAGGATGTAGCACTGCCCCCACCCAGAAGCATGCCTCAGCCATTGTGTGCTACACCCTCACCTAACAGGTAGGTAGCCATCTTTACAGGGAGGTGGGTGGGTGTTTGGGAGGCCTGCACTACAACTCCCACCTGGCCCACTTGTCCCACAGCTGAGCAGGATGGAGCACTAGTCCCACTCATAGGCATGTGACGTCTGTGCACGCATGGGACAGATTGTGGACCTCTTGGGGCAGCTAGTGGCGGTTCTGAGGGACAGGTCAAGCACAACATTCTACCCCTCCGCCTCCCCCTGTTGGGCAGCAGGATGATACTTCATCATCCTCCCTGCATCCACAGAGGGGGTGAGTCCTCAGACACCACTGCCCCTGCAGCAGTGGCCCC